>DF237907.1:0-21526 GCA_000708835.1 Klebsormidium nitens | reverse complement strand
GAGACTATGAAACTTGCGAAGGTAAGCTTTTTCCGTCTTCCTAAATAATAAATATAATACAGTCTTTTGTTGCTAAGCATGCAAGTAAGTCGTGCCCCCTCATGTCCCAAACTAGATTCACTGCAAAGTTTACGACAATCCTTTTCGTAAATTGTCAGCAATAAGTGCAAGAGACTTGTAGTTGAGGGTTGCAGAAAAAGTGTCTGGTCACTTGTCGCTCCAACATGCTCCTATGTTGGCTCTTCATTGCAAGAAGTTCTCTGCTGCAGAGCAACCTGATCAAGTGGGTCGGTAAATTCTCGACGGCGAAGCTAGCCCCGGACGGTCAATGTTTCTTTGGCGGACTCAGGCCGGCAAAACCATCGCTTCACTTTACTAGTTGGTCGTAGGGGAGACGATGACATCCAAGAGGTGCAGTCTGGCCTAGACACCGAATGTACAGAGCCAGGATTGCAACAGTTTGCCGTTGTGCTCCCTGTCGAGGATGTGTATGGAGGAGGGCCTGTGCCGGACGCGTTAGGCGGGATTGATGTGATTTCCATAGACATGTATGATGTGAGGAAACGGCTTGTGAGGTACCTGCGGAAAGCAGGAAAGTTGAAGTAAGACTTTCAATACTAGATACCTTCATAGACTTCAAAGACAGCTAACGTTTACACAAAAAGTGCATCCGTGCATAGAAACGGATGCACAGGCTCACAGCATACGCACAGGCTCAATGAAATACAGCCTGCTTGCTCAATGTCAGTATTGGGATGACAGTGAGGGACAGACCCAGGCTAGGCTGTGTTGGCCATGTTTCCACATGGTTGCATGAATCAAATTTACCTTGATATCGATCGATGTGTGTGATTTGAGTGTTGCTTAGCTCTATGCGTGATGTTGCAAGCAATAAAAGCATATGCATGTATCACGTACAATGTAAAACGCACCCGGCCTCCTATCCCACATGAACCTTAGCCTAAGTAGTGTTGTCACGAGCATGCTCGTATGAATCACTCGTTAAGATGCTTTGATGAGATCCGAGCAGCAAAAAGTGTATCGCAAAGATACAACATGCGAGAATCTTTATACAACGATATATATCAGCCGTTGGCTTCTCAACGCAATATCAGAGATCCACCCTTGTGTTACGGAGTCCATGCCTGCCCATTCATGCCACACAATGATATCATTGATTGCACATGAATCGGATGATGATGGTCAAGCGGAGAGCACATGCATCACCGGAATTAAGCTTCATCCATCAGATTGAACGTTCGGAATTTTGGAAAGCTAGCGCTTGGGATCATGCGCAACTTTGCAGCTCTTTCGCAGTGCCACCTTGCATTGCATTTTGACAGGACGACTAAAAGTTGGAAATTGAACATGCAGATGGTGTTTGAATTGCGACCGTGGGGCCGCTCGTCGTTCATCGTTGTCCATCATGGGCAGCATAGGCAGCATACAGGATATTTCGACTGGTCAAAATATGACGTCCTCTAACTTAAAGCGAGCCATGGTGAGACAGGGATTGCAGTGACGTGCGACTCATCTTCTTAACACAAATACGTTGCCTTTGTCGTCCCTGCCAACACGCAATTGTTCGTCTGAAAACCTGCACGGACAATCAACGGTTAGAAACCTTCGTGAACGTTGCCGTGCCCAGCTTAATTTCACATCTCCTCGAAGATCAGGACTTGAAGCGAAGAACCACCGGAATCTGTGTTTAGAGTAAGACATCCCGAGGGACTTCCTATCGGCTGGCACAAGCTATCTAAAAGGCACCCCAATAAGAGGAGATTATCATCAGCAACGCTTTGAGAGGCTGCTGCTTTACACTGGCGCAAAGGGTGATCATGCCTGGACTCATTTAGAACGTTGCTACTCTGTGGGGAGACGCGAGCACTCACGTGATGTCCAGCCAGCCCTCCGGGTTGAAGACGGAGAGCAGCAAGTCGTAGTTCTTTTGAAACAGGAGCAACAGCTGCTCCGGTACCAACACCGACTTCAGGAACTTGATCTCAACACGCTGCAAAAAATCAGGCCGGCTTACTGACGGCCAAAATTCATCCTTTGCTGCTTAGCGAACAACGGGTGAGCTGGGATTGAGGGCGAGTTCCCGCTTTGACGAAGGTTTGCCGAACCAGAATGTCGGATGACAATGCAGTTACTCTTCTGATTACAACCCCACTTCTTCCGCTTTTAGTACAGTTCTGAATCACCAGCCCGGTGAGATGGATTGAGCGGCTGCCGAACCACGGCTTTAAAGTGGCTATATTATCTGCGGTCTCTTCCACAATCTTTACGGTATGCCAATTCAGAGCGTATCTGCAGACGGCCCTCTCATGCGACGGACGAAGATTGCAGCAGAAAGCCTCTGCCAACGGGTGTTTTGAAGGAAAAGCGGCATCTCATCTGGGAATTCAAATCATTCCCGGACGTCATGAGTCAAACATCCGCATGGCTGACTTACTGTTGGGGATACCGGCTTGAAGCTGGCATCAATCGTGAAGCTCCCTGTCAGCAAGCCAAGGCCGGTAACTCGGAAGTCGATGACGTTTGAAGCTTGACTCTGCAGGATACAGTTGGTCGAGACAATTCAAACGCAGGAGTGGACCACAGCTAAGCCAACGAGCTACACCAATCTTGAGACGATCGAAGCAGCCCTTGTTCGTCCATGACGCCATGATGTGGGCCAGAAGAATGTTGATTTGGCGCAATTGACTAGGCAAAGAGCATGCGATACTTGCAAAATCGAGCGACATCAAAGATTTGGCATAGTCACCTGAACGAACTGTCTCCACAGTGTTGGTCCAAATCTGTGCTATTGAATTAGTGGCCAACACAAGTGCCTCACCTGATCCACATCAATGATCTGCCTAAAGTTTCCCAACTTTACAAATTCGCGTAGTCCAAGCTTGGTTCGTTTCGACCCCAGAATCTTGATCGTACTATACAGAAGGGTCCATTCGCCAGCAACCTGTGATAACGGACAGACTGTCTGGCTTTCCAAAACCCAGATGTTCTTAGCTTTCGAATAAGGCCTGCCAGTTGTAGGACCGCAATAAAGATATGCTGGACGAAGTGACATAAGCACGTGCAGTGCCTCGTTTGCGAAAAAGAGGCGGGGAGGCTCAACATCTGAATTGTAAACTGCAAGAGCTGGGCCTCCTTTCTGTTGTCATGACTTGTCTCAACAGCTTTCAGGATAAGAACTCGCTTTGCTGACATACCTTCTCAAGATTTTCTGTTGGGCTATCAGTCGGATTGTGCTCCTCCAACTCCGCAATAAGCCGTTCTATGTGGTCTTTTTTCCCTGAAGGGACACCGAAGATTCCCATGTCTGTGCCTGCAACAGGTGTGAGCAGAGATGAGCTGCTACAGGCAAGTGTCTCTGATCTACAAAACCTGAGGTAGGGGGTTCTGAGGATACCCTTGTGTCGCATTTGTCCAGGCCCGGAGTGATAGAAATCTACGATTTGCTCGCACCTTCCTGTTGCAGGATTCGAAAATAAAAGACAGGCTTGGATCAGAAGACACTACCACAAGTAGTATGGCTTTCCTACGAGCATGATCAGAAATTCTACTGCAAAAGGGTACGGTACAGAGTCCTGATTGCAGGCGCCTTGTATTTCCCACAGCCTTCCCAAACGGACGTGATCACAAACATTTGAGCGCTCGCGAGGACCGAGTGACCATTTTCAATTGTCTAAGCCGTCCTGCCGTTTCGCTGAGGCTTGGGGCGCTCTGCGAGTGGTGGTACTATTTTGTGGGAACTTTTCCGGGTCTCATTGGCCATTGAGCAGCTGGACACCTGGGGCATCGTCAAAGCATCGATGTGTGTTCCAACATGCGGGCCCATTTCAAACAAAGATTGCCCACGTCCTCCGAGAAGGCCGAAAGAGCATAAAAGGTAGCAGCGACGGTGTAGTAAGGTAGAAAAGGCTAAAAGGGCACACCTTTAACCGCCTCCATGAGCTCCTCCTTGATGACTTCCAGCGAGCGCACTGACGTCCCAGCAGAGACCTCGCTGCTAGGAGCTGCCCGCGGCGCAACCAAACATCTTTGTATTCTTCCCAAATCTCTGGCAATCGGCTGGGATGTTGAGATGGCGTTTCGCTTTCCAGCATTTGCTTTCCATCTGGGCCATTGTCCTCTTTCGGAATCCTCTTGGCACGAGCAACATAACCATTGTTTGCTTTGAAGCATCCGGCGCCGTGTTGCCAGCCACATGGGAACTCTGTAGGGAGCAGAACAATGAGAAGCCCCAGCGCAAGAGGTTCCCTGCTGTTGGCAGCTAGAATGCACTGTCTGTTCTCTAAGCTGCATTGCCCGCGTCCCTCGCAGAAGCCGAACGCAACTTGTGCTCTCCATCTAACCCAACTGTCAAGCTAAACAGTATAAAGTGACAAGCCCAAAGAAAACGGTGGACGCCAGGCGGTCTACTTTTGACCACGCGCTGCAAGGCTCAAGAAATATGGTTCTTGCTACGTGCGCTTCCTGGCTATCATTCTTTGCCAACGTGCTGGCCCTGGTATATTGAAGGGTGAAGGGTCAGGCTCCCACTGGAAAGAGAGATGAAAGAAAGATAACTGGTATAGGGAAGCGCATTGTTCTGCAGACGCCTGCAGGGTGAATGCTGAAGGCTAAGCTTTCCTGGACTCTGGACAGCATGCACCCGGCCAGGTGCCAGTATGGAGGCAAATGTTGACACAAATTGCTTCTGGCAGTCGCCAACATGGAGTAGGTCGTAGGTTCGGTGTCACTGTCAAAGACCTTGATCAATTGCTGACGTTGAAGGGAGTGCTGCAATTCAGCTCACGTTCATTCATGACGGCATGTTGACTTCTGAGAATTGAATGGAGGTACGAAGGTATGAAGGCGGTGACTCTCGCTCCAGAATCCGCTCTGAGCAAGGGCGTGCTACAAGGATCCGGAGGTAGTACATTGGTCAAGCTTCAGAGCTGCCATTCTTGTCCTGCCAGAATTTTCATCAGCCGCGCTTCTCTCCAGTCCAAACCAGCTAGCTACAGATCCCCAATCTGGCCACCATCTCCTGTACGCTCACCCCTTCGTCTTACAATCATGCCGTACGACTCCTTTCCAAAAGAATCGGTCTTCAAAGTCCAAGCGGAGAATGCTGGCACGTTGCCGCCACTGGATGCAGGGGCAGAGCAGGCTCCTGACAGGCGCCTCTCAGCACCTGCAGCTCTGCGCAATAGGGAGTTGATTGCGGAGGTGCTCCAGGGGGTGCTTCCAAAGCAGGGCACCGTACTTGAGATCGCCAGCGGCACTGGCGAGCACGTCACCCTCTTTGCCTCCAAGTTCCCGCACCTGTCTTGGCAGCCAAGTGACATTGACACGTTGGCCTTGGCCAGCGTTGCAGACTGGGTGAAGCACAGCGCGCAGGAGAACCTGCTGCCTCCTCTGACGCTGGATGTAGCAGCGGAAAACTGGCCTGTGAGCAGCACGGATGCCATCATCAACATAAACATGATTCACATTGCTCCATACGCAGTCTGCGAGGGCCTCATGAGAGGCGCCTCTCGACTGCTTCTGGACAATGGGGTCCTAGTCATGTACGGGCCATTCAAGCGGAATGGAGCCCATACAGCTCCCAGCAATGAACAGTTTGACGCCAGCCTAAAAGGGCGAAATCCCTCGTGGGGCATCCGAGACATTGGGGAGGTGGCCGCTACTGCCAGTGCTGTTGGTATCCAGCTTGAGCAGGAAGTCTGCATGCCAGCAAACAACATGGTACTTGTGTTCCGCAAACGGGCTTACGAATGAGGACCTGACCGGGAGAGTGAGAGACAATGATGAGAAACAATGTCGCCTCTTCTAGACGGGCTTGAGACTTTCTGCAATCAGCAGTACTGATAGCTCTTGTAAAACAGATGCCAAATAAAGAATTCGCCTGTGGTCAGCCTGAGAGACATGATCATGCACAGAAGAGCAACGCTTTGCAATAGTCAACGAGATTGTCAGTACTCTATGCACAGCCAGCTTGTTGGCGGCTTGCCAGTCATGAGAACTCCTGGCTACGTTCTGCAACATATCCACTCCAGCAAAGTAACATCAGTTGCAATTTCATTCAGCGCCTTGATGGGCGTTGTGGAGGTCATGGACGTATGGGCACTGTGCTCGACCTGGTCATAAACATGGTCACGCGTGTCTGATCGTTCATGAGCAATATGCCGCCATGATTGGCAACATGTCCTGACTCGTAATCGCGCGGACCGCCATTTGCACCGCACAATCTTCGAAGTTGCAAGGCTTGATAACAACGGCAGTATATTTTAGCCTCAGCCCATGACGCCCGCTTAAAGTGTTCCCGAGCTCGTTCGTTTTGTCTACAATGTCATGACCGGCCGAGCCGTCTTTGTCGACCACAATTGCAATCTGTACATGCAAGTAATGCATGCAAGTAATACGCAAGTAACGCGCGTCGTCCCGTTATTTTGTACATGCAATCTGCATGAACCTGCTATGCCTGAGGGCGTGCTAACTAAGCCGTTGGGGATAAGCAACGGGCCCTCAGCTGGTGCCCAGCACGCAGATACCGGATTGGAATGCATTTGCGACATTCTGGAACGCAATCATTGCAGGCCCCAGCCTGATTGATCCAAATCGTCCCTTATATACATATGCATTGTTTCTGCCTGGACTCGCGCAAGCAAGGCTTCATGACTTGGGCTTATAAAGCACCGAATGGCCCATGCCACTCATTAGCCCAATTAGACTCACGCCTCGTGATTGTAGACGTTCTGTCTACGTGATAGAGTCAATAAGTTCTTGCAGGGGTGCTAGTTCCTTTCTGTCTATCAGGTCAAAGTGCTGTGTGAAGTATATGAAGTGCTTGAAGCAAGTGTTAAGGTGAGCTTCTTCCTTGAGGCTCACGATCTTCTGGAAGTGGCTGTGATAGATGTGAGCATATACCCGGAACAGCCGTTTGAAGATAACCTTGACAACGTCTTCCTCGAAGTTCCGCGGAAATGGTGCACCTGCAGGATAAGACAAGATTTGGGAACCCATGAGGTCCGGAGTCAAAGCCTTCCAAACACAAACTCGGCAGAGCAACTCGTGAATCTGCAACCAAGATCTTTCTCGACTTCCTTTTGAAGTGAAGGCTGATTGTTATCAAATATGGTTCCTCGCCCCAACTGCGTTTCATCAACGCATCAATAGATTTGGGGAGCTCACCTAGCTTCTGAGGAAACACGCTTTCGTCATCCAACTGCGTCTCAATCCAATCCATTAGGTACTCAACATACTTCGGAGCAGACACCTCCAGAGGCCGCTTTATATTTACGCCATCGGCCCATCGGTATTCGTATCTGCAACGAAAAAGTTGAGCCGTTAGGGACAAGAGGGGACAGCAAGGCCATCAGGACAAGCCTGCAAAAGACAAACTGCAATCTTTGCATGGAGCACCTGTCAAAACCATCGAACAGACCTTCAGATCCTGTAGGTAGCCAGGTTGGAAAAGGCATCTTCCGACCCCTTCAGTCATCGAAAGAAGACCGCCTGCCGCTGGAGCCGAACAGACCATCCGATTGATGTGGCTGCTTAGGCATGCCGCGCATTTCTCCCCAAATGTGGCCCTTCTGGTCAGTGCGCCCCATGATGCCCACTAAATACGAAGAGCAACCACAGCAGACAGCGTAAAGCCACGTATGCACTGCAGTAGAAAGGGTCAGGTGAGGTGCGCAGGCATCCGACGAAGCTTTGAAACAGAACATGATATCTTTGTCAGGGGTATCGGATGCAGGAAGGATACATGGGCCTTGATAAGAAACACAGAAAGTAAAGGACGCTTCAATGCGCAACAGAGGGGGCTTACTTTGGCCCGGCTGACATGGTCGGGCAGTTCTCTGGCGTGCAGAACTCGGTGAGGGTGCCGTACAGAAGGTTCACTTGGTTGAAGAAGTCAACCGCTGTAGCAAAAGGAAGTTCCAGAGACTATCAAAGAAACGCAGCCAAGAATGAGATATTCTTATTGGCGCAATTGTGCCACACAGTTGGCTCTGTAATTATCTAACAGATCTGCTGTCTCTTCAAGGGCTGACGGGGAGGCGTCAAGTCGGTACAATTGAGTTCACTTTGCATCCTGTAATGGATCCCCAAACCTAGCAGGACCTCGACAAAACCAAATGTCCTGATTGCCAAAGACAGAGGGCAACAGAAACTTTGTTGAAGAGGCAATGTACCAGAAAGCACACCGCTCTGCAAAAGCTCAGAAGGTCAACCTACTGTTGACAGCCAGCCATTCGTTCAGATCCTCCCCCGGTGGTAATCGAACCGCTTCCCGAAGGTTGCCACTTCCAAGAGTTGCATCGATGTGTTGCCGAAGCTGAGCTCCTTTACTCCCTTGGGGCGTGTTCTTCTTTGGTCGGAAAGTCTGCCGATTCCTGCAGCGCAATGCTTTGGGTCAAGTCCTTGCCAAGGGCGTAACCGACCAGTCAAAAGCAATCTCTAAGAACGACGTTCGGGGTCCGATAGCCATCAAGTCGCCCACGCTAGGCAAGCTGCCCCTTAGCAGTAACGTTGGCAATCACAACCGATTCATTACAAAGAATCAGTTGTCCTGATTGCTATGATGACAGTTGAGATTATCATTGAGGTACCCTAAATGTGATGCTGTTATGAAGCAGGTCAGAAACCCTCAGAGAGTGCTAACATTATCAAGCATGTGTAAGTCCAATTCAAACCAGAAGCTGATGCCATACCTGCCAAAATTGAACATTGTTGTCTCCTTATGGTGATTGCGTTACGAACGCAGGTGCGTGAACACAATTGAATCACCAGGTTTGGATGTAGTTGCTGTATAATTGGCCTAGGTCTGCGATATGGTGAATTGTCCGCCAATAGCTAAAAAGCTGTCTCCGCTGACCCAGGACAGATGCTGAGTGCAGGGACCCGCCTTTACTTTCCTTAGAAGGAAGAATGCTGGAGTCGAGACACGGTCCTAAGGCTACAGTCACTTGAAGCTCGTTTCAGAACTTAGTAGGCGCCTCCGAGTCCCTCCACTCCTCTCCTGGAGAAAGTTGATAAAATGGCCAGCTCAAGCACGCGCATGGCACGCGCATCATTGCCAATTCTACGCCATGAATGTGGTTGCCGCAGACCGTTGCTACTTGACCGAGCTGACCGAGGCCCTTATTCTTGAGACGAGAAACTAGCGGGGCATAAAACTGGGGGATAAAACTTCGCACGTTCCGCCTTTTGGAACAGATACGTCCTTCCGGGACAATCCCCCGTGGTACTTCTTGGCGTCGGGCATCTATTAGAATCGGGCTCCCAATTCAAGCAAGCCCCTATTAACCTTATCTAAATGTGGCACCGCCGTTCGGCCCAGGCGGGCCAGGGGCCAAACCCTAATTTTAGGGCCGGGTGCCGATCGTCATGCAAGCTCTTGCTTCTTGCTTTCGGCTTAATTGCCGACACCTTGAAGCATTGCCTTGGAAAGTTGTTCCAAACCGAAAAGCAACTCCAAATGCCATGCAATCGCCTCGAGTTTTAGCACCCGTTTGAGACAAGGTCCCTTCGAAGCAATTGATCTGCGCAATCACTGAACCCATTTGAAGCTGGTTATTGATAGGACAGACGACCTGCCTGCGCTGGAACAGCTCAAGGTTCAAAGCGTCTGCAACAGCTTGCATCTTCGATGAAACGACTTTCGAGGAGGCTTTCTGATTATCTGATTTAAGAGAAGAGAAACCTCAGTATTCGGGCAAATATATAGACCCCAGCTTTGGGAGAATCAGCACAAAAAGGATGGCGCTGGTTTCGCTGTCCTGCACGCATGGCACTTTGGAAATCGAGCTCTTTTACAAGGAGACCCCAAAGTAAGTGAAGGCCTCCAAAGACTTTCCAACTCATGGCAAGCTGGCAGGGGCCGGTTGATCAACTCTGAGCTGGAAAAGTTGAAGCACAGTACTGTGTGCTGTACTTTTCCCACTTTACTGGTACTTTTGGCATGTTGTGGCTTGCGTTCAATGTTGATGAGAGCCAGGTCGGCTCAGCATCTTGTGCTTCTTGCAGAACTTGCCGAAACTTCATCGAGCTGAGCAAAGCAGGGTATTATGACGGCTGCATTTTTCATGTGAGTACCGCTCTGATGCTTGCTCTGAAGCAAACTATTCCACATGAGCATCCTTTTCAAGTCAAGCTGATGGAAAGCACGTGTCACTTCAAGCCTTCACTTCGCTCTGCTGACGCTTGCACAATGCGCTTGATGGGGCCACGTGTCCAGTTCAGGCATGAATCTGTTGAACTCCACCATCACCTTTACAGCTTAGAAATAATCAAAGGAGTTTTGTAATCGAGAAGAGGATACATAGCCTTTAAACTGAGTGCCTCAAATCCGATGGTGGTGGATTGTGTGCAGACTCTAGTGCCAGAATACATCTGCCAGACTGGGGACCCCAAAGGTATGCTACTCTGAGAGGCAAGCCTCCTTCTCGAGGTTCCATCATCGTCAGTCAATCAGTTGCTTCCTCCTTTTCTACATGGTCCCCTCAAAGGATGGGTGACTCTTGGAGCTATCCAGCTGCACATCCTGTTCCAGAAGCAGCGTCTCGACTAGCCTGAGTTACAAGAAGGATTCAATCAGCGTATGTGAGAGTAAGTGTCAAAGCCAGCACGAGGTTGTTCGGACTGGAAGATTGGGTGACAGAAGCAGATGCACCTGGTGTCTAGAAGCACTACTTTTCTAGATCTGGTGTCCATCGAGCTGTTGCTCTGCTGCAAACAGCATGCCGAGTGCTCTTCGATTTGTGCAGGCGATGGTACTGGCGGTGAAAGCATATATGGCCCTGTGTTCCAAGATGAGATCAGCTCCAAGCTGAGCCACGACCGGAAGGGAGTTGTGTCCATGGCCAATGCTGGCAGAAATGCGAACTCGTCGCAATGGTTCATCACGTATAAGCCAGTGAGTGTTGAAATCTCAAAGCGATCGCATTCAACGCTGTTTGATTGATTGCGGAGCGGAGCTGGGTTAGTCCGTCGTTCTGACCTGAAAGAGCGGCAACTCGTTTTCCATAGAGTCTGTCTTGGGGCAGTGCATCAATTTGATTTGAACCACCTCTTCGGTACTGCCGACTCATGATTTTGCAAACCTTCGTTCCAAAAATTACGGACAGCGTGGCTGGCTGATGGGGGGCATTGAGAAGATGGAGTTTAACGTTGAATCTGCTCAAACTGTCATCAAGGAACCATCTCCGAAGTGGCGATTTGGCACTGGTTTTACGACCCCTTCAGTAATGCTGCAGCGGGACATGTTGGCTGAATCAATGGCAGGCGTCTGTCGTCGATGCAAAAGGGCGAAGCTTGCTTTCCTTGTCAAGACCGAACAGTCATTGCTGCTCAGTGTTTACGACCTGTTGCTTTTCAAATGTTCACGTCTCCTGGAAGGTCTAGCTCTGAAGACCTGTTGGTTCTCTACATTCGACTTGATGCTTGTTTGACGGCTGATTGAGTCGCTTCTTGAAGAATGGCATCTCAGCCTGTGTCCTCTTCTTTTTCCAACAGAGCCCGCACTTGGACGGCAAGCACACCGTTTTTGGGCAAGTCACGGAGAGCACCCTCAGCGTGTTGGACGACATGCAGCTCGTGAAGACGAAGCACGACAAGCCTCTCAAAGAGGTCAAGATGTAAGTCTTGCTTCTCAAGGTTCTGGTTGGGCTCAGATAACCATCGAGAGTGGTTGCAAATGAACGTCGAAACATCGGTTCTTACTGATCGTGAAACGGTGCACTATGTCATTCATGCGGCTTTTGAGCTCCTGGGAACATTGTCGAGAGGTGTCCAGAGTGGTCCACGGGTAATCTAGCGGTATGGTAAGCAGGGCCCGATGTAGACGTCTCGGTGCCATCTGCTTGACGTCAAACTCATAAAATATCGTTGGCCTGGAGAGTCGGAGATTTTGTTCATGAGAGTCTGGTTTGGCAAAGGACAGCGCTGAGTTTCCGAATCAAAGGACTGGAGGGTCTCGAACACAATCGCCTCCTAATCAACCCATCGAAGATGCTATCTGCGCCTCGCAGATACTCCGCCGAAGTGCTCCAAGATCCTTGGGCAAAACAGCCGTTGCCCGAAGGCGCATGCATTCCAGACAAGCCGCTGGTGTCCGGAAGCCGAAGCGGCAAGAAGCAGTGCTCCATCCAGTGACGTGCATCGCGGCTGCGAAAAGTTCACTTTGTAACATAAGTATGTTGAATATTGATACAGCGACCTGGCCACCAAGCAGACTGAACTTCTCCATCGTCAACAAACATAACACGTTCGTTGTCAGAACAAACCGCGGAAACGGCGAGAGCGCACGGCTCGTGCGCTGTCAGCGTTCAGCTAGCCACAGGGTATGTTTGTCTGTGCAATTTAGGAGCGTGCACAGGTTGGAAAACGTGTTGGTTAAACGAGTTCCTCTTTGAGATTGTCAATTCAAACGGATGCTCTGACAATCCTACAGAGACCCTTGGGTTTGTTTGTTATCGCCGTAAAATGTTTACTACCGAACTGAATGATCTGTGAATTCGTAGCTTCTATTCGATGCTGCCAAAGAAACGATCTACGACTCGGAGGTACATGTGCGCATGACGCTGAAAACTTCCCGAGCTGATTCCAGCTTCGACCTTCGTACATGATCGTTTTGGGGCACTTCAATACTACAATCACGTACGTGCTTGAGTGGGCGCATGTGCTGATCTGAAGATAATTGTTGGGTCGCTAGCATGCGGCGCGCGTTTTGGGACTCGTATGTCTTGCTCGAATTCGACCTCGGTTTAGATGCTCAGCGTGAGCGTAGCAGCAGCATCAAGTTACCTGCTGATAGTGCACCCGGACTCAATCTCCATGGAGCAGGCGTTTTTCAGATCTATATTGAACGGCACTATCAAACTCTCAACAGCCGTTCATTAGCTCGTCGTGCACGCACGACCTTGCGGCTTTTCCGAATAAACGATCTTTACGTACAAGCCGTATAATTATCAAAGTTTGGCCCTTTCACAATATCGCGCGGGAACATGTGCAGGTAGCAGCCCCCTTTTCCTTATCACATGACCACAGTAATGAGATGTGTGGCACTCAGCATCTCGACCTTCGCCATCGAGAAACTTTGAATGATAGGCGCGGCGGGCGAGGCATGCTACCAGTTACACGGGATCGACAAATCCAGTGGCTTCTTGAGTAGATCGCATCATCATGATGATCAGTGCGCACTGCGGATTAAATTGGCCTGCATGAGGGCAATCATCCTCAGCGTGCCGCAGTGCAGACAGCTCCTCCTGACACGTTCATGTCCCGCAGGTTTGAAGCCGGGTTTGAAGCTGCCGTTCTCTTGTCGTCTTGCACACTGCACCAGATGCTTCGACATGTGGGCACCTGAAGGGCAAGTGCGCTTGCAGAGTGGTCATCATGAGAACTAGAAAACAACTGTCAAGAAATCGCACGAGCAGGTTTGGAAATTTTCACATGATTCAAGAACATGCAAATCAGGGTCCATTTTCCGAAAAGCTCGATTTTGAGCGACTGCTGCAGCCTCGATCGTACTGCATGCATGCTTCTCTTCTGCTTGATGCTGCGAGATGCAGTCCCTAGTGTCAATTCCCTTGGAGAGATTCTGCCCCATTCGGCAAGGAATCCGACCTGCGCAGTCAAAGCCGTCTCGCTTATCAGCATGGCATTTTGATTTCCGGAGATTGAGGATGACGACAGCTAGCTGCTGAATCACAAATTTTACAACAGCCGCCTAGCCTAAGATCTCGGCCGGCGAATGGATGCGCCGGTGCCATTGACTCTGTCATTGACGCAACACATTTGACATTGGGCCTGCATCGCATGCTGCGACGTCGCAGGACAGCCCGTGTCACGCGGGTCCAAGATCACAGTCCGCGCGCACACTAAGACATAAGACTTACGACCCCGCAGCCATGCAAGCGCATCTTCTGAAGTCCATAATCCCTTCGTGACCTCCCGGTGCAACTTCGAGTCTCTTGAGAATGACGAGCTTTGACTTCTGCTAATCTTAGTACGAGTCCCGCAGCTCTCATTTCCATTCAGAGTTCCACCAACACAAGTCGCCAAGCTGCCTCGCGCCTTTGCCAGCAAGCAGGAGCGCTCTCCCTCTTCCGGCACCTTCGACTTTATTCGCGCCCTCCAAGCACCCAATCGAAAGTCTTAGCCAAGTGGGCGGTCAAAAAGACGAGAGCACGATGGCGAGACTGAGCCGCCCTTTGCTGGCGCTCTTCCTGGTGGGGCTTCTGGGCTTGGGGGTCGTGGTGCACGGTGAGCGCTCTGGGCGGTTTTCTTGCTCAAGAAAAGTTGGAGGGCAGTCTCGAATGACGCTTCTTGCAGTGTTTCCGGGTTGGGTGTCGGGGGAAGCGTTCGGGTGACGGGTTCTTTAACAAAGTGCCCTCCAAATGTTTTGTCGAAGCAGCCGTCGCGTATAGTAGTCCCCAAGCAACAACATCAAGCACGCGAAGCTTGAGGACCCGTTTGCAGAAACATGTATATAACCATACAAATCTGCTTACGGGAAAGAAACATCTCCCTTGAGTGACTCCTGCGGTGCAAGTTTCGTAAAACGGTTTTGAAAAACGCTTCGGCAGAACTTCGTCATTATGGAAGTTTCTTCTCGCTATTGCATTGAGATTTTTTTTGGCTTGTGAAGGGAAGTTGTTAGGAGGACTACGTGCTAAGGACTGGAACTCCACTTTGCATGTACCCTTCAGACAGTAAAAGGACAGAGTCAAACCCGCGGGTCCTATGATACTTCACATTCGACGTTATTAACTCTGGCAGCGACTGGTTTCCTTAGAAGGGGGTTTCTGTCCCTCGACGATCAGAAAACGAATTTCAGAATCAAATCTTGACCATCATTTCGCATGGGATCATGCTGCACGGAAAATAATGAAAGGGACCCAATCCTGCTTTTGCGGAGGAGTATTGGTTGCATGCGTTCAAGCTTGAGTACTTAAGTGATCTCAGCTTTTCTGTGTCTTCAAGAAAATAATTCGTTTTTCTTCGCGATGCGATCTCCTTCAATTCTCTTACTTCGTCTTCCTGAGCTTTTGATCGCCCCAGGAGCCCCAAAAATTCCATTGATAGTACTTGGAGACATCGATTGAGCCTATCGTGGCCTTGCAGATCAATCTCTCTTCATCCTGGTCAGTTCCGCAGGTACGGTGACTTTCTCACCCTCTTCCCTAGTCCTTTTCTTCCGCAATCTGAGGTTCCCGCAGCGATAACCAAGATCTTTAGCTTTGAATCCATTGTCTGGACCCTCGCATTCCTGATATTCCATGTTCCTCCTCTTCTTGCAGCGGACGATGTGGGCGCCGCTGCAAACGGCGCGGCTGACCTCGGCGACATCAAGCTGGAGGGCGGCGACGCCCAGGCTGAGGATCCCAGCTTCGTGGACGCCGAGAATGGGGCCAAGAGGAACCTCTTCCAGTACGGGCCCCCGAGCTACTCGCCCCCGTCTTACTCCCCCCCCAGTTACTCTCCCCCGAGCTATTCTCCCCCCAGTTATTCTCCCCCGAGCTACTCCCCCCCTTCCTACTCCCCGGGGTACAGCCCCCCCTACTTCTACAGCCCCTCGGTCTGCCCGCCCGGGTCCTACCTCGTCCCGGCACCGCCAGGCTATAGCCCACCTTCTTACCCCCCAGGCTACAGCCCCCCTTCTTACTCCCCAGGCTATAGCCCCCCCTCTTACTCCCCGTCTTACTCTCCCCCGTCCTATTCTCCCCCGTCTTACTCCCCCCCTTCTTACTCTCCCTCTTCTTACTCACCCCCCTCTTACTCGCCCCCCTCTTACTCGCCCCCCTCTTACTCTCCCCCTTCTTACTCCCCTTCTTACTCTCCTCCGTCCTCTGAGATCATCGTCTTCATCTGCTACTTCCCCCCTCCGTCCTACTCCCCCCCCTCCTACTCGCCTCCGTCCTATTCTCCCCCGAGCTACTCTCCCCCCAGTTACTCTCCCCCGAGCTACTCGCCCCCCAGTTACAGCCCGCCGAGTTATTCTCCTCCGAAGACCGGGTACTGATAAAGCGAACCGTTTCTCGTGTCAGCTCTAGCGCATATGGTAGAGGCTAGCTGGCAGCCCGTGTAATGAAGCCGTCCCTTTGTGAGATGTTAGACAGCATCAGCTCGAGAATTGGTGGAGGATGGATCGATGCGAATCGGGGAGAATAGAAATACTTGGAAGCAGACGGAAACATTTACCGCCTAAAGCATGTAGAAACGAGAACGCTAGAAAGTGCCGTAAAAAGTTGAGTCTTCGGCAGAACGGAGAATCAACATGTGTACCATAGTGGGTGGGATCGAGATTTTGGCTGTCTTTTCTGTCACTTCCCTCAGCGGAATATGATGACCCATTTCTGCATTGTCATCTCGGACCGATCTTGTCCAACATCATATATGGAAAGACTTTGCAATTAAAGATGTGCACTCTGAGACAGCTAGATACTTCAGAAGTGCTTTTACCGCTCCCCACTCAACATACTTCTTTACGAGTTCAAAACCTCTCGCTCTGCCCATGTATAAAGATGTTCATGACTTCGGTAGTTCTGCAGACGCATACCATCTGGTTGGGAAATGCAGGGATTGACGCGGATGTAGAATTTGGTCAAAGCTTCCACGCCACGATTTTTGAGATTAATCACTCAGATCCAATCTCAAAGAATGGCCAAGCGGATGACAGTTTGCAGTATGGATCTGCGGTGATCCAATATTATTGTATTGGAGCGTTGTAGCATAACATGATATGTCGAGACGGATGCATCTTCAATGGACCCATCTTCCATGGTACACTTGTCTCCATGTTTCGACGAAACGTTTTGCTCACTCGCAATCAGATAGAGCACTTTGCTAAAAGTATTATGCGGATCGCATTGTTTGCAAATCATCGACACCATGTAAATCGCAGAGTGAGAGCCGTCTAGATTTCATGCATTGCTCGGGTCTGCCATTTTTACATTTTCGGTCATAAAGTCCTCTTGGAAGCCCATAGTCCTTGCAGAAGAACCTCTATTCTGCTGTTCATGACACATGATCTGGATGCATAAATCACTGACCATCATCGCACTGACCCTCAATGACACTGCGAGCCGCTGACTCGCTTCAGCATTACTTGACCAAACCGCTCTCCTTTATGTACTTGAAACCTGCCGTTCCTCCTCTATTCGTCAAAGATGGCTGTTGGATTCGCCAGATCCATCGTGTATAGCGAGTGTCCGCCGTCCACTGGGATGGTCACCCCGACGATGTATCGAGACGCTTTCTCGCTCACGAGGAGCAGGAGGGCGCCCATCAGGTCCGTCTCCGTGTCTCCGTACCTGAAATTAGAAAGGGTTGACAAATCAGTGCCCATTGAGACCGGGTCGCTTTTTGCCCACGTGCGCGTATGAGCCTAAGACACAGGATAGAGAACCGTACGGGTCCCTGGGTATTTTGATGACAAGACGGCTTCGAAGTGGACTAACGCCCAGAACTCGAATCTACACCAGTCACGGGAATGCTCGAAGACGGGTTATCTTGGCCGAATTCAGCATGACGCATATTGACGGCCGCGACCACAGTCTGTTGCAGACCCTATCGGGCCCACGATCAGATCGGTCCGTTCGAAAGCGTTGCATGCTACGAAACGTCGGACTCTTCAAACACGGTCGAGCACCCCGTCAGATTTCCCGGACCCTAAGAAGGAGATCAAGCCGTCTGTAATGGACGGCGACTTGGACTACTGTTGATGACAGCAAGCGGACGGTACGACACTCAAAGTACCCCAGCAGCACGCACTGAGGAGACTCACAAAACGTCAGGCCTCCGTTTTTGCGTTATGTAGAAACCACTCTGCATTTGAAGCAGGATTGGGCTTGTTACGTCAGCAGGACTTTAACCTTCATCAACCCAATTTTATGCATCCGACCTTTGACAGATGCCAGCGCAAACCCTTTCCTGTTCTGTTTGCGAAAAAGACGGCCAGATTTGACGGGCTCATAAAAAGGCCGTTACAAATACGAAGGCGTTTGCACAAAAGAGACTCTTTTTGATGATCTCTCCTGTGTAAATTGCTTTGAGAACACAAGTTGCTAACGCCGAGGGCCTTTTGGAACAATCTACGAACTACGGAGATAGCCTTCTGACTGTCTTCTTTTTGATCATTCAAATTGTGACTTGTTTGGAACGATGATCAGCGACGAGAATGTCCAACAAACAGACCAGACGTGTCACTAGGAGGAATTGCAGGTTGCTTCTCAGAATGCAAAGACGGCTGGCACGAGGTACAGCCCACCGGTCTCTGCGAAATAAGCAGAACTGCGGAACGCTCAAAACTGCAGAACGACCGAGACGAGATTATCGACTGCAGACGAGATGTCAATATCGCAAATTGAGATGTGGCTTCCGCTCAACAGACAAATCCAGGAGAAAGACGAGAAAATAAAAAGTGATCGAGATAGGACTTCAAGAAAGACCGAGAAGGAAGCCGGCGGAAGCGTTTCCAACCTGCGCGCAGGGACTGCCCTCTGGACTAGCTTTGCGCTTTCGGTCCCGACCACTGAGCTCGTCAGCTCCGACGGGAAGACGCCGGGCGCGATGCTGTTCACGTTGATGCCCTTGGGAGCCAGCTCGACCGCCATCGCCCTGCGGACGTCACGCATTAGTACGGACTTTGCGGACGGTCAGTAAAAGCGTCGGAATGATGAACTGTTGCGGACTTTGCAGACGGTCAGCAAAAGCGTCGGAATGAGGTAAAAGCATGGCAAAGCGGGATCACCTCCCGTACAGGAAGATGGAATCTGAAAGGTACTGGCTCTGCAGAACTTAGTGACGGCTTCGTTGTGGAGGAACCGTAGAATCACCTGCGAAAAGACCAAACCGTTTCATGGAGAAGAACGTCTACAGTACGCAGAACTCGCTTCGCCTCTACATCACAAGCAGATTGCGATCAGCAGGTTGCTTTCGAAATCTGCCTGATGTGCTTCACGGTAAGCTTGTCCGGTTGAAGTTACCGAGGAAAGCAGTGCAAGCGGCTTAGCGGAAGAGAAGTGGACGCTTCGACAAAATGCCCTAGAAGTGAAACGTTCGCTACTTCTGCTGGAAGATAAAGCCCCCAACAGACCCGCCAGCACTCACGCAACGTACGAAAGTCAAGCAATCTTTTCAGCCTTGATGTCCTGTTCCAATACTCAAGCAGAAGTTAACCTCCTGTTCGAGCGTCCAGGCGGCTGACCCAACTGGTTCCGGATAACCAAGGAGATGTCAATATTGACCTCCGCTAACCCACCTTGGAAACACGGAAATCAACCAAACTCACCGCCAAACTTCACTGAATCACCTGGTTAACGGGAGATCACCCATAAGCCTCAGCTTGAACAGCCGCTGACCCACCTGGTTAGCTGGATAACCGCGGCCTTGGAGGCAGCGTAGATGGCCCACCCGGCCATAACCATCTCCGCCCCGGCGATCGAGCTCGTGTTTACGATCCGCCCCGAGAGATCGTGGTCCACCATCAGCCTAGCCACGGCCTGGGTCGTGAAGTAGACGCCGCGCACGTTGGTGTTGAACAGTGCGTCGAACGTCTCTTGGCTGTCCTTAAGAACGCCCTCGCCGCCGCCGAGCCCCGCGTTGTTTACCTGGAAACCGAGGAGGTGCGATTTCAGCGAAGCCCCGTCCGACACATTTGCCTGAACGACCAAAGCATTCATCGGGAAAGTAGTATGTTGCCGGGCGGTCCAAAGGCGGAGGTTTCTGTTGATGAAAATGCACATTTGAAGCAAGAAACTGAGTAAAGTAGTCTTTATTGTACTTTCAATTATTAGACCTAGACGCGATGCAAGTATGAGTTGGTGTGAGCGAGATCGAAAAACAGCCCAATACTCAAGAATTTTGGAACGTACAGGTTGATGCCTGTCAACCAGCATCAAACAGAGGATTCGGTTTCCTCATCGATCCTTTGACGGTCTCCTTGCTTACCAGGATGTCCAGCTTGCCGAAGGCTGCCCAGGCTTCGTCTACACTCCTCTTGATCGATTCTTGGTTCGCTGACACATCCAGCTCGACAGCCTTCGCCTTGCCGCCCGCCTTTTCGATTTCCTGCACAGAATGAGTGACTCTTGACAATCATGCTCCAGAAGAAAGACTCTCGAATAGTTAGGAGGATAGCTTCGATCTTGCAAAGAGCAAATGCCCCAGAACGTAATTTATAAGATTGAATGCTCGACAGACATCTGAAAGAAGAGCAACGGATCGTTTCCTTCTGCCTTGGGAAAGGTGTCACTGCTGAGATCCCCAGATTGCGGCCGCCTCCTGTACACATTTGATGAAGCATGCTGACCATGTTGAGTACCACAGAGCTCGTGAACAAGTGATTGCAGCTTTCACGGTCATTTCTGCAGCCAAGTTTTCTTCGTAGTGATTGGCTCATGTGATTTTCAATCAAAGCGACACCTGCATGTGACAGCCTTACGGAATCTACAACCTACAGCGGGTTGGTTTCTTCGAACCTGCTTTGCTATAGCATCCCCTTGTCAGCTTCTCACTTCCATCCTCGAAATGCACAGGGGCGTACAGTCTACGAAGCGACCTTCATTGGAGGGGCATTGCAGGGTACCGTCCTCTTCAAATCTACTCCTCGAGAATGTCAAAATCTAGACCAAAGGACTGATTCCTACCTGCACGACGTCATGAAGCTTGTCCTTCCGGCGCGCTGCCACCACCACTGATGCCCCCTGCGACGCTAGAAAGACCGAGAAGCGGGACCCGATTCCTGACGATGCCCCAGTAACCAGGGCGGTCTTGCCCTCAATCGAGAACAGGTCGCTGTAGCTCGGGGGCGCCATGCTGACGTTGCAACCGGCGCCTGAATCTTGGAGGCTCGAAGGCAGACGAGCTGTGACCGCCTGCACTCTCGTCGCTCTGTTAAGCTGCAAAAGCTGGGAAAAGTTTCTCGCATTGCTGAGGAATCCGAATCCACAAGCTCAGCCCTGCAGGGCAGCATTCTGGGGTCCATGCTCGCACGGTACAGCGTGACGAGCCTCGTCGCCCTTGACAGTGTGGAGCGAAATGCTCAAATGCGGCACCCGTGTCACGATCATGCACGAAAGGCGGCCAGGCTGTTTCCTATTATCCTAGAAAGCCTTCCAGCGCCGACCGCACGCGCGTCGGCGCACGCACAGTACACTGTACGAGTGGCGATCCGTACATGGTACGGATTGCGCCCTAGGTCACCACGTGTCGCGGCGTGAGCCGTGTGACCGGAGGGTGGCACAGCCGGCTGCCGCACAGGAACCAAACCCGCAGAAGGTTATGGTTAACCTCCGCACGTTCTACCTACCAGTAACTAAATCTTATCCCCTACTCAGAGGACAAGAGATTTGCCCCGCGGACCCGGGGGTCCGCGGGGCAAACTTATGACTGCTGTCCGCTAGCTGGGATAAGTCCGAATTACCCACATCAGGCGGACAATCAGTCTGAAAGGACCCAGGTGTTGCCTTTCGATAAAGAGATCCCCTGCCACCTTTGAGCTCAGGGCAGGCGAAAGGACCCA
>DF237908.1:0-20124 GCA_000708835.1 Klebsormidium nitens | reverse complement strand
TACAACTAGCATGAGGCACAATTGCCACGTGTATCCGAGCCGTCACGGCAACGAGGCCACACAGCGTGACAATGCTGCAATCAGCCGCTGCGCGCTCGCCTCTATGACCCTTTAAGACGCAAAAGGTAAGCTTTTCGGCTATACATTTGCTCAGCAGGTTTATACTTATGAGACTTCGACGGGGCAAAACGGGCAGGCCTGCTTGCCTACCATCTTACTCGTAGCTGGTCACTTGCCAATAGAGTCACCGTCCGCCCCCTCATAGATAGTATGAGCTACTCGCCGTATCGATTCAACTCTTTCCAGCTTGTAATATCCTGTCACTTTATATCTTACAAAATCTTGTTAAAAAATCCCGGCACGGAGACTCCAACGCTCAGAGCACTTTGCTTGATACCTGTACATATTGCCGTGTCAGACTTGCTCCTTTTTCCTCAAACCTTGACCGACCTTTAAGTTACTACTGCTTCTCGAAGAGCTGGTTCCTTTGCGTGGTTGGGCCAGCGTAATCGCAGTCAGTGCCGTCCGAACCCTCTGCACGACACGTCGTCTGGCATCAGCAATCGCTGAATTGGAAGCCTCATCTGAAACAGGTGATCGGTTGTGATCCTGATAACGGAAGTCAGACTTTTAGCGAGAATGCACCGAGGAAGGAAGTACTGTCCATTGAAGACATAACCCGTCCGTCGTTCCGTGCTCTTGTCCCTTTCCTCGCGAGCCTACGAAATCGTCAGAACCCTGACCTTCAGGATCCGGAATGTCCAAAATCTTGAAACTTCCGAATCCTGAAGCTTCAAAACTATACCCACCGCCTCCTCGGTCGTCCATGTCTTTATTTTCCTTCTCCCCGCGGCCCTCGTTCCTAACTCCCAAAAGCTTCAAACTCGGTGACTTCCGAGCCTTAACCCGGACTTCAAAAACCCCGAAGCCTGAGAAACCTGAAATTGCACTGCACAAACCTGAGACTCCGAAACCTTGGAACCCCAAACTCCTGAGGCTCACCGACTCCGTCATCCATGCCATCATCGTCTTTATCCTCGCGCCCCTCAGGAATGACGCTCCGCCCGAGCCTCCCGGCGGCCAAGTCGCTGTGGATAGCATCCAACCGGTCCCCCATGTGGCGCATGCGCAGATCCAAGTTGCGGACGGCGCCCTGTCCGAAAAGGACCGGTCATCCCGCGAGTTCCGTACCGTTCGGTTTTAAAAATCAGAGGTAAGTCCTCTTGATTGATTCAATGGTAAGATGGTTGAAGCTTTCTAGACCGCACTGTCTGCTTCATGCGCAAGCGCCTTGGTGTCTGCAGAACAGCTTTTGAATTGAGACGACCGCAGCAACAGTCTGCTGACGGCGTCTTGTCCGAAAAGCTGCGACTAAGCAGGGAGTACTGCAGTTTGAAACGAAGGACTGTCTGCAAAAGCGGCAGCGTTCCCTCCCTGCGCAATATTGCAGAAGCCTTGCCCTTTCCGACGGTCGGTTTCCTTCGCGGACGGCGATCCAGACTGACAAGTGCTCTGCAGAATCGCATAATCTAACGACTTCTACATGAACTCAAATCACACGCAGTTTGACACTGCGGAAGGAACCGGGGTTAGGCAGGAGGATGTCCGAGGGACAGTCATGAAAGCGAGGTATAAGACTATTAAACGTCCTCGGCCATGTTGTTAGCGTCGTCCTGTTTGCAGAGCGGGAACCCGTTTCGTGACAATCGCACTAGCTTAAATTTCCGGAGTTCCAAGATGCAGACGGGAGTACAGCAAACGGACCCAGCTCAGAAAGAGACAAGCTTGAAGTTTAGATGGAAATTTTCGAAGCCTTCAAGGACTCTCATTTTGCCCGTCTAGACTCTCATTCTGCCCGTCTAGACTGCTGAACCAATCCCCAATTTGATACCGCCTCCAATACCAAGGAACCTTCAAGTACCCTGAGCTGCCTTTCGTCGGGCTTTACTTCCTTCAATTCTGCCATGCCTTCTGGGATCTTAAGCCCTAAAACGCAGCAGAGCCTTCGTATCTGGAGTTTTTTTTCGCTCATGTTCAGGCTTCCCGTCACCATGGCAGCCCATCCGCACTTGCATCTAACGCATGGCCCGGCATTGTCACTTTTGCTTCAGCCCGTGAGAATCCCAAGACTACAGGGTGCCTGAAGAATCATCGTTTCCTCTCAATCCTTGTGGAAGACCCTTCCACCCAGCAGCGTCACGGATCAAGACGTTCCGCAAATCTGTTCTGGCTTGTCTGACACTCGAAAGCCCTGAGGCTGAATCCTCTGAAAAGTCCAACCCTTGAACATACACCTTTTTAGGTTTACTCTCTTTGACCACAAAGGAAACCTTTAAGTGAGAAGCGGCGTTATGCGGCCCTCACCGTAAGTTCCAAAAGCCCCGCGTTCTTCTTGGGCTTCTTGGCATGCTTGACCTGCTTCTTCACGTGGTCCCCGTACTCGACCAGAATCTGCCTTGCGATTCGCTCCGGCCGGCCTGCCGGGTCGTCGTGGTCCTGCCAAAGCACAGTTTGGTTTTGAGGGCAGAATAAGCTTTCCCAAGTTTGAGGAGGAGTATCAGACGGGTAGTCTTGGTCCTGCCAAGACCGGACGCTTGACTTTCGAGTCTAATTCTCCTAGCACCGGGAAAGGAAGGGTTGGGCAAAAGCAAGGAAGGTTTAGGAGGAATCGGCCCACCAAGGAGCGAAGCTCAGGCCTCGTTTTGGTTCTTCTACACCAACCGCATCAGGTGGACTGCGAAACCCGTAATTGTGTCTAATCACACGTTACAAAAACGTGTAGCTGGATAGGAAAGCCGCGACGGGCGGTTGCCTCACACCCCAATAAGCTCTTCATCTGGGCACCTTGGATGCTTACAGAGCGGACACGCAATCTTTCTTTGTATCGGTTCTGTGTGAGGTCAGCCCCAAGAAGGACTGAACTGCTTCTGACTACGGCTTTCAAGAGAAAATTCGAGTTTCGAACCAGTCAAGCACCGTCACCTGGCACCGTCTCTCGAAGATGCTCTGGAGCGACTCGCCGTCGATGTTCTTGCCGCCTAGCTTGAGCACCAGCTCGCTCTCGTCCTTTGCCTCCTCCTCGTCGTGAGTGTCAACGTCCATACCCTGCAAGCAGTTGGTGAGGCTTTGACGCCAGATCGGCTGACGGTATTGGAGCCTCTTGTCAGTGTCAAAATCCTTGCATTTGCACCAAAGGTAATGCTGAACAGGTTGTTGGCTTTTGAGACCGGAGTGACCAGCAGGAACTTCAATTATACAGGACGTGAGTGGCTTTTGTTCTTGAGGAGTGTCCTGCACTTGAAACAGCGGAAGGACGTCCGGAAGGTGACGAACATTTCAGGCAACAAAAGAAACTCGGGCTCTTATGAAGATTCTCTCCTTGTAAGTGGGCAGCATGCGAAGAGCGACAGACCTGGAAGCGCTACCTTCTCTTCCCAGTGTCCGGAAGTTGACCAGCGGCAAACAATATGTCCCAAATAAAAACAGACGTAACCATGGAGCAACGAGCCGATGTTGGATTAACCACCAGAGGGTTTTCACTTCAGACAAGGTATGGCCGTTGCAGACCTGACTGAGAGCAGCAAACAGTGTCGCTCAAAGTAGCGAAAACTGTCAACATATGAACAGCGGTTGTTGTTTCCTGACTGTCACAGTCCCGGAGAAACAAGGTTCCCCTGTCGGGGGGACCGCACCAGGCCGGCCGCTCACCTTTCTGTCGCCGGCTTTGGTCGTGAGGCGCGCCTTCTGCCGCCAGACCTTGAGCTGCTTGAGCAACTTCTTCTGCGAGAGCCGCTTCTTGACGATCGACTGAACGTACCAGTACGCGTACTCGGCCAGTTCTTCCGGCATCGTTGGGGCGCTCTCGGTCTTCTCCTGCAAACACGACCAGCCCCCCGGTTTCTCATCAGTGCCATTCTTTCAGGAGTGTCTGCATCAGAGCGCGTCCCCCCAAAAGGCAAACTGGCGAAAGAAAGACCAGCACAATTAGCTATATGTCGTGGCAGAGTGTTGTGACCTCCTGCTTTTGTGGGCGACGGCCACACCGTGAGCTTCGGCTTCACGGGGGACCGGTCCTCCGACCCTCATTTTAAAAGGTTAGCAAAAAGCACGTGCATGTGACACAATCTCAGGACTTAAAGAGACCAGTGGAAGCAGAAGCCGTGCTGCATGAGGCGGGGCAACCAATTCGGGACCGGCGTTGTATTAAATCATAGCGCGTCGTGGTCAATCTGTCTGGTCCGTGATCAACGATAAAATGCGTCAGACTGCAAACAACAGCAGATGTCAACCATCCAGTTGTTCTGTACCAGATTCAGCGACGTCAAAGGTTTCCCAGCTGTAACCCTTCTAGCACCGCATTGTTGGAAACAGACTGACGCACTGACCTTGACATCCACAAAGGCGTCGACTGCGATAGCAATCCTGCAGACAAAAATGGCAAAATGTCAGCGCCTTTTCAGCGTGATTTTAGTGACTGTAAAGTGTTTGCTGAATCGACGAAGGAGCTAGTGCAGCCAGTCCACTTGCCACGTGTCCTCCACGTGCTTCACTACTGAGCGTTTCACAGGTTCTGTCTATCCAAAGCTTAAAAATTCATATGCCTAAGGACCAACGCGAAGCGACGACGAGAAGAGTCCCTCATGGCTGACATGTGCTGGCGCTCTCGGAATAACCAAGCACAAATCAGGAGACGAAACGGGATCAGGAGAGCGGAACGAGAAAGAGATGTTGATCTTCCGAGGTTCAGAGCGCTGATTGGAGCGACTTTGAAATTGCACATCTCAACAAAAGCAACAAGACATCAAGGGTCAGGGAAAAGAAGAAGGATTTAAGTGAAGGGTACTCACAGGAAGTTCATAATAATGAAGACGATGAACCAATTGAAGGTCCAGAAGAAGAACTGGCCGGCACCAAACTCCCAACCTTGAAGCGTCATCAGATCGTATTCAAACTGCATATTAACGAAGCAGTTTGTCAGGTCGGATCGATGCACCAATGATACCGGCCGCCTGTCAAATGTCCAGGAAAACACAAGGGCGACACTCGGCTAGCTGCAAGGTTACCGGCAGTGCTCAACATGACAGTGCCGGAAGAAGGGACATCCGGAAAGACTTCAACATCATTGAGCGGATTGGATTCCTGCTTGTGCCAACCCAACACGTTTTTGCATCACGCAAAGAGCGCAGAAGTGGTGGTAGCTTCTATGAAGGGCGACCTACCGATGTGTCTCCGAGGATCAAGAGGAAACAGGATGTGATGGACCATCCCAAGCTGCGGAACTGCGATGGAGAAAGCGGGAGGGCTCAGAGTTGAAAGATTTGCAAACGGAACCGTCAAGGTCTTTTGATTTCTAGCAAAAGTGAGGGAAGAGCTGACTGAATTTGGAAGTTTTTGCAAACAACCTCTGCACTTACAAATAGTGGCTAAAAAAAAGCTCGGAGACAAGAAGCCTGCGGCCGCGACGAGCGCGGATGCGGATACTATGACCAAGGATGCTCTGCAATTTTCTAGACAGCAGCAGGGTTAGCAGGCCAGAAAAAGACGTCTTCGGACCCTCTGATCCTTTCCGTCCAAAGACAAGACACCCTATAGAACCACCGGAAGCATCTCTGCAGACGCAAACAAACGGGTGGATGGTCCGGGTATTGATGGAGCGTCCAATGAGGAGAGTATACTCAAGGGATGCTCTGCGTTCCTTTAATATAGGAGCCGGGTTTTGCAGAGCAGAGATAAACGTCTCCAGACCCTCAATCATTGACATTCCCGACACAGGACGAAGCACTGGACGCCTTCTCCGGACCCAAAAAAACGAGCAGACGCTCACGAAGTCGATATGGCCTCCGATGAGGAGCAGACCTTCGAGGGATTTCAACGCACGGCACCCATTTCAGAAGAATTGAATCTTTCTCGGACGTAGAGCAGCGGGCGGACGCTCACGAAGTCGACAGAGCGTCCGAAGACGAGGTGGCCCATGAAGGAGTAGCCCACGAAGACGATGGTCCACAGGATGAAGAAGTTAAGGATGTCGGGCCCCGCCTCCACCAGCGTGCGCGTCAGCACGCCCATGCGCGGCTGGAAGTGCATGTGCTTCAGGATGCGCAGGATCATGAAGAAGATGCTGCAGGTATTGGAGAGAGAGCTTGTTTGACGGCTCCGTTAACAGTTAGAACGAGAGGTTTGAAGCTCGAGAATAGGTAAGTATTTGCTTCAGGATACGTAGGATCGTGAAGAAGATGCTGCAGGGAACGGGGCAACAGCCTGTTTCACGGCTCCATTGACAGTTAAAATGGAGGTTTTGGAGCTGGAGACTAGGTGAATCTGTTCTTCACGATGCGCAGGATTATGGAAGCGATACGAGGTGCACAGCTGATATAGGGTGTGATTGCTTGGCCTTTCTTGTTTACACTCAGATACTGACGAGTGCAAACCTCAGGATGTGGGGGTTTCAAGAGATGATGTGGGAAACGGGGAGAGGTTTCCATAGGCGGCTCTGTTGGCAGCAAAACAAAGAAGTTTAGAGCTCATGAGAAGGTGGGTATGTGCTTCAGGACAGCGCAGGACCTTGAGGAAGGTGCTGCATGCGGAAACAAGGAAAGCGCTGATCTGACGTCTCGAATGGATCATTGCCAACGCCTCAACAATCAACAGGCTCCATGTAAATCGCCGCTCACTTGATCCCGTTGATGCCCGCGTATACGGCGTCGTACGAGATGAGGTAGTGGACCTTCTCGAGGAGAAGCGTGAAGTCGTGCAGCTCGGAGCCGTCCTTCTTGAGCTGGAAGAAGCGCGCCGTCTGCGTCAGGCTCTCGTAGATCTCGTAGCGCGCGCGCGCGTGGAACGTGGGCGCCAGAGATGCCACGAAGATGACTCTGCAAACGAGAATCAGACAACTGATGACGTCAAATGGCCCTTGCTACAAAAATCAATAATGCTAGAGGTGCGCCTCAGGCGCTCATAGACTTCGTGAGCGCGCGTGCCCACGGGATGTTGGCGCCAAATCTTCGACGAACGTGACTTTGTGAGGACAGAAGGGATGCGGAAGGTTCGTCGAGAAAGAAAAGAGGAGGAAATTCGTTGGCGATAAAAGTCGGCAAAGGGCTGTTCTGATCACAGCCTACTGCGAAGATCGCAGAACGATGTGCCGGAACTCAGAAAGTTGTTCGCTGAGCAGAACTGCGCGTGATTAACAGGAACATCGCACAAACGAGAAAAACGATATATGCGATGGCAAAGAACGGAGAAGCACCACGCATGCCGGCGTGATGAAGGTGACAGACGGGAAATCGAGCAGGCTATCCGCGTCCAAAATCCTGAACGTCTCAATTCGTTGCAACAGCACTCCGTGGCACGATTTGGACCGGCTGCTCCCAAGAGACGCTACGGGGATTCCTGATTTGCTTTTGCATCACTCTGAACGTCGCTGGTTTCAAGGAAAATCCCAAAGTGCATCATCGAGATACGCTAGAGTCAGCGCATCAAACAGAACGTTGCTGGTTTGAAGAAAGCATCCCAAAGTGCATCATCGGGATACGTCAGAGTCAGCCAATCTCTCAATTCAGAGACACACAAAAGATACACAGGGGACGCGCAACTAGCACAGAGTTCTGCCAAGCTCGACATACGCGCGGCAACAAATCTCCCGAAGCGTGGTAATGCACTGGCACCCAAGCGCGGAAAGACAAGGCTCACCTCATAACGACGGCCGTCACGAGCAGCGTGAGCGATGCCAGGTCGATGTAGTTCCACGCCTTCGCAAAGTAGGGCCAGAAGGTGCCCTTCTTGCGCCGAATCGTTATCGCTTCCAGAATCTCCTTGTAGGCCCCAAAAAAGATGGAGCACGCCACGATAATCTCCAGGCACGCCAGGAAGTAGTCAACCGGCCGCCGGTAGGGCTGCACGTCAGTAGTACCGATATTGGGTTGAGATACACCCAGGTTGAGATGGGTCAGTGCCCGGGGACCGCTTCGGGTTAATCTGGAGGTATCGGTTACCGGGTGAGGGTAAGGAGCGGGTGGCCTTGTTTCTTGGCTTTCGGGTCAGTCCGTCCTCCCGGTTCCCAATTTGTACGGGGCTCATTAACCGGGCTCATTAAGCGGACCTGAGAATGGGGCCTGACCTGCACGTTTACTCCGTTGATGTTGGTGTTGACCGCAATCTTGCCCGCGCGCTGGAAGGTCAGCCGGACCTCCGTGCTTACGAAGAAGTGGCTGTCGCCTGGAAGACGGGACGGAGTGAGGAGGGGTCTAAGGTCTTGTTGTCGCAAGAGGCGGGACACCAGTACAGAAGGAGAGATTCTAGGATTCAGCGGCTGGTGCCTGTTGGGGTGCAGGTGAATCAGGGGGGAGACCACATGCAATGGCTCTCTTGGGGGAGTGGAAGACAGATGAGTTTCGCAGAACTCTGAAAAGTATGTCAATCAGAGAGTGATCTCTTTTTGGACCTTGCTCTGCTCGAGCCTCTCTTGGAAGAAAGCTGAGAAGGATCCGATGCTGCTAGCGCTTGACAGAGCATCATGACCCATTGGATAAGAGGGTCGGAGCAATGAATGTTGGTTTGCATGGCAGATTGTACCGTATAGGGGAATACCTCCTTCACAGAAACACCGGCAGCCTTGTGCAAGAGGAGATTGAGAAGTTGGCAGCCCGTACCACAAAGAGGACCACAAAGGTACAAGTTTGGAAGGCATGCAAAAAGCAGAGCGCTCGAGTAAACAGTCGAACACCGAGATGAGCGACAGAGCCTTAGACGGGTCCGAGTCGGCAGACTTTCAGAACTACTACAGCGAGTGCGTCTCCTGCTAGTGTGCCAGCTCACCATTGTAGGTGACCAAGTGCAACAGAAGGGTATCGGTGGCGTTATCCAGGAACAGCCCGTCTACCAGCATTTGCAACCGGGCCTGCGCCCCGGCTTGGTCTAGGTTGATGTCGAAGACCACAGGGAAGCCCGGGTCGCCTGACCCAGAGTCCTCGCTGTAAAAGCCCATGGGAACCCCGAGGGCGGTGACCTCTTCCGGGGTGTAGTAGTCACCAATTTTGGCGACCTGACTTGGGTTGAAGAGGGATGACAGCGGCACGAAGACTGGGTCCACGCCGAAGGGCGCAATGCTCTCGCCTTTGGTGCAGTATTGGAAGAGGCTCAGGAATCTGCGTCGAAAAGTGGTACATGGGGGGCGGGTCAGGTAGGGTCCAACGAGAGTAGAATATGGTGAGGGAGTCTTCATTTGGACCCGACGGGGCTTGGAACATCAAATGAAACGGGAGATATTCTAGGGAGGGGCGAGAAAAGTGTGTGGCCGGGAAGGAGGGTGTTGTTCAGGCAAATCGAAGAGGCCGAACGTGGTTGCGGAAGAGGAGCGTGTCCGGCAGTATTTGACTTCAGAGGTGGGAGGTTATGCGGAGGGAAGACGGCGTTCAAGCAGGGGTCAAAAGAAGGACGACATTCACGGTAGCTGTATTCAGGAGTCGACAACTAGGGACGGCGCAACGAAACAGGATCAAGGAATGTGGTGGAATTCAATTGATGCGAGATTTCTTGAGGATAGAAAGGTTTTGGAAAGTCAGAGCAACTCGAATGAGCATGAAGCGGTCATGGCTCGGCAGGCTTTTCGAGACATCTTGTCGGTTGAGGTTGGACAAGCGGAGATACCTTTTTACCGAGGAGCGCGAATCAGGGGCCAAAATTGGTCTGTGTACATCTAATTGATCTTGATACCGAGTAGATCTAATGCGAACAATCAGGCGCTGGGAACGAAGAATTGCTTAGAAGTCTCCTTGAACTTATCGCGATAGCGAAAGAAGGGCAAAAGTCGAATCAGGATCTAGTGAAGAGTTTACCGTTTGTCATTGCACAGCTCTCCTCCGAATCGTTTCTGCCTCATGTATAGGCCGCCAATTATCCTGCAGACATTATTGAGAGCACTTTGCATTCGAATCAAACAAGGTAGAAGAAAGATATTGCCTGAGGCTTCCACTTTCAAATGAGACAAAGGTGTCACTGAGGAGAAGCGACCTTCCCAAGTTACATTCATGGGGACGAACTGCAAGATTGTAGAAGCTTTCGTTCAGCCCAAAAAAGGCCAGGAGCCTTTTGAGTTCGTTGAGCGGAAAAGAAACAGGGCACCTGAGTACAGGGAGGAAGCCGGGATCATTGTGCACCTGTTGTGATTGGTCGCGTAGCGGGTCCTTGTGGAGTTGCTGGGGTCGAAGGGAGACTCCCGGTCGTTCAGAATAGCAACTTCAAAGGTCGCATGGAAATCCTGGCCGATCGCTTCCGCTTGGCAGCACTCTGCAGGGTATGAAAAGGGCGCTTAAACTGCGCGAACTGAGTGAGAAAGGTTAAACCGAAGAAGCAAAAGTCTTTGCGCAAATCCGTAGAAGACTGTCTGGAACCTTGGGAATGCCTCAAGTTGCACAGACTGAGCTCTCGAAGCATCACGGTAATGGAGGCGTGTATGATATCTTGACTTGCCGTTGTATACGTAAACTCTACGGTCAGAGAGTAGATGGACTGGAAGTTAGGTAGGATTGCTTCCTCGAAAGGCAACATCTTGAGAGGGAACGACTTTTGCAGCGTGAGCGTTTTGTCGGACATTTAGCCGTATCCGATCCTTTTCGATCCCGCACTTGATTCTTGTCATAAAATCACATTGAGGAGGCGGAGAAGGCAGACGCACCGCCGGCGTCGCTCCTGATCTGTCCGGGGGGACACTTGCACAGATTGTTGGTTCCGCTTCCAGTGGAGGTGGTCGCCAGCACGGTCGCAGGATCCGGGCAGGAGCAGTCCCCGCCGTCGAAAGCGCAAACCACAGAATTGCAGCCGCGGCTGGCGCCACAGCGACCGTTGTTCAGCAAGCGGACAGCACACCCGGGCGCGCACTCGCGCTGGTCCTCAGGTGTCACCGTGCCTGCGTTGTTGTTCGAACCGTCAGATAATCTTTAGGACTAAAGGTTTCTTGCTCAATTCCTGTCGCTTTCTGATTTACAGGCGCAGATACTTGGGGAGCGATCGGAGCAGAAGAAGCTTGCAGCCATGCGAGTGGAAGTGCCTGAAAGCAACGCAGACCGGGCTTGAACCCAGTCACAGGAGCTGCTAAACAAACACTGACGTCGTCGCCCTTATTTTGCATGGCAAGACCTGTTATACTTCTCATAAGCTGTCAAGATTCGAGCGGGCTGTAGTCAAAGCGAGCTACGAAAGATTAGCGCCACTACCATTTGGATATTGCAAATGTGGAACCGATTACTGGCACGGACATGCGATCCGACTGAAGGTTGCGTCCCTGCAAATCCGAGCTACTTACGAGGAAGACCGCCGTCCGCTGGCGTCACGTACACCGTTCCAGACATCGAAGATCCGTAGCGGGCGTCCTGGTACTGGTATACACCAGGCTCCGTGAATACTTGCGCGACAGAAAAGGCTGATGTCGCCGTTTGAGCTGCAAGAGACAAAGATTACGGGAGTTCGATGCTCAAATGGAAAGACAGATCTTCCCTTGGAGGTGAATATGCATGACACAACCTCAGGCTCGTGTCCTGTTGAAGAGAGAGCGGAAGCAACTTGAAGAGGGGTCAGCACCTTTCAACCAGAGTCCGACAATCAAATCCAATGGTGAATTGTATGTGGTATATTTGAAGCCACTTGGATGTCACCATGAGAGGGTCTGAGGAGTGATAGTGGACGTCAATCTGATCGCAGGTCGAAGCGCAGTTACAGGTCCTTTTATCGAGTCCCATAAAGCATCACAAAAGCAATAAATCACCCCCCGTCTGCCTCATCGAGGAGAGGAAACCCATGAGAGTGGTATCATTCAGGCTGTCAGTAGCTCTCAAGTTGACATCTGACTGCTCGAGTTCGAGCTGCTCTGACCATGTAGACTATCAAGCGTAAGTTGAACAAGCTGTACACAAATGCCGTCTGAGCTAGGTCCCTTCCAGATATCCCCTCGCCTGCTTTGAGAACGTTGTTAGACCGAACAATGCATGGCACAGGGTCCGACAAGAAGCTGCCGTTCTCTCCAGCTCCAACAGTTTCGGGGCTGCATATGCTGTCAGTCGAGATGATACGACGGCCAGTTCCGAATCCGTTGAAGATGTCTGCAGAGTCTTGCATGTTCAGGCCTGCAGAAAGCGAGGCTTCAGCAAGACTAGAGATATTCGCAGAGTGCAAGGATTAAGCTTTGGATACAGCCCTTGATACGTCCCTCGAGATCGGAAGAGGTTCTGAGTGGGGATACATCAGCTTTATCACACCTTCCTTTAGCTGGATCTTATCTCAACGAAGCACTCTGGCAATCAGGGTGGAAGTCACTGCGGGAGCAAACCCTGGGGACTGCTATCAAGCATGCAGGGCCATAAAGAAGGTCTGTACGCTGCTTTTTGACTGCAACCTGAGAGCATACCAACCTTGCAGCAACTGGATAAGTATCTTCGTTCTGACCTGCAGTGCATTTGGAGACGAATACATGGGAAAGGCATACAGCTTGCCTTGGACAGCGTGTGGCAAAGCGTCGGCCCAGACAAACTGGATGGAATCACCCGCGGTGATGTTTGTGACATAGTGCACGTCCAGCTTCCATGGCAGCACAACGTTGACTGCAACGAACAAACACATTTGCTGCCCTCAGTCTAGTGGCCTTCTGTGCTTCGAAAGATAACAAGAAAGTGTGCAAAGCTGGAGTCCCCAATGACTTGCCCATGCGGCAGCCGTCTTAGCAGCCGTCCTTTCAGCCTTAAGTAGAGAGCGTATTGCTGCACACAAAGGATCGATCTAAACATGGGAAACTGAGTCTTCAGCTAAGACGAGGCTGTAAAATGAACCTTACGCAAGATTGAAACGCGGGTCAGACATTTTCGGTGTTACAACAATCCAGCAGCACCTACCTCCAATTCAGGTATGCAACACATCTGGTCCTCGTTCAGGAGACAGAGGATGCAACCTAGACTGAGCCAAAACGCGCGCTCACCACGATTGCAGTTGTTGACTTCCAGCTGAATAATCTGAGCGTCCGTCTCGTGCAGGTGATTCCCAACGTTGACGAGGTCCGCGTCGCTCAACGTGAACCCAATGGTTTCGTAGAGAGCGTTTACCAGGATCGCAAGGAAGCGGATCTGCTCTGGCTGAGAGATGTTGTAGGGACTGCCCACGCCATATCTTCTTTCCAGAACAGCCTGCACACGTTCGAAAATTTTTGCGAAAGAAAAAAGGCTTTGGGAGACTTTCAGGAAGAAGGCACAAATTGAGAGGGTGTCAATCGAAAATCAATTATTTCTCAACTTGATTTAGCTCCCCAGCATTCAAGCCGAAACCAAGGCTTGTCCTGGACATGAGAGTGTCTAAAGGTGAGACAGAGTCTGCTGGTCCCAGTCGTGACTCCGGCTTCGACTCTCAATCAGACGACTGAAATTGTAAACAGCATGGACGATCCTGAGACCTTTTGACAAGGCTCTCACGGGAGTCAAGAACAAGCAATGAAGGCAATTCTTTTGAAAGACGTGAAGCACAAGCAGACGAACGGTTTGACAGATTTATGAGGACCTGAGGGAAATCTTGCAGTGCAAAGCCATGCTTTCCAAAAACCCTGGGATTTGGGTGCCAAGCCCGCATCATGGCAACATCAAGAAACTTTTGTCAGCATCTAACCACACAATCCTCACATGCAGAGCATCCACGTCAGCAGACGTCAGCGTCGTGTTGGTCACCAGGTCCGTGTAGGAGCACCCCGGCAGCGTAGCAGGGCCCCCAAAGTAGGCGCAGAAGAAGCCGAGCATCTTAGGCCCGGTTGTGGCGGGGGGCATATAATACTTAGCCAGGCACGAGTCAATAATCCAAGTATTGAGGGCTCTCGACAGGGCCGTGGCCAAATTGCGGAAGCGTTGGATGTCCCCGTCGCCAAACTGCTGCCAATAGAGCTCGGTTCCGTTTCCGGCCTGGGATAGGCGCCGGCCGGAAGTCGTGAGGCGGCGACGGCCTCCTGTGAGGTCGGTGCCCTTGACGGGCGCTTGTGAGTGCGCAGGAAGCACGGCCGCCTGGTCAAGATTTGCGGCGACGTAGATGGGGTCGACTGCCAGGAGAACCGGAGGTGTTTCAGTGATATTTGCCATGATCCGGATCATTGTTCGACCTTTACAGCAAGCTTCTTATTGTGTGGAACATCAGCTTACCAAGCCAGGCGCTTCGGAACTTCGAGGCTGAGCCTCCCATTGCAAAGGCCTTTTTCAAACCTAGTCGGTATGCTTCCGAGACGCGCAACCCAGCGACTGCAGAGGCCAAAAGATGCAAGAGAAAGATCGGCCTCTGATGCAGATTTACTTCGAGACGGAGATGCGACTCAGGTATTAGAGCCTCAAGCAGCAAAACAGGCATGCGCATAGAACAAAGCACCGTTCCTAAGAGAGGGACGCTCGAAGTTCGACCTGACTACAGTAAGAAATTCTCGAATCTTGATCTGTCTGGTAACTAGGGTCAAGCCAAGGAGCATAACACGTCGTACTCTCTAAGCTTTCTCATGGGTGCGTCCGCTCAAGATTGGAGTTAATTGCATTTAGAATAAAGTGCATTGCTTGTAAGGATACTGTGGCCGAAACTTACGAGTGCAAGTATTGCCGCTGGTCCTGAGAAAAGAGTCGTGATTGCTGCTGTTGGCAAGGGACACGATCTGGATACAGACGAGCACGAGCTCTCCATCAGCATTCACTCGTGGGAACAAATGGGAATACAGTAGTGAGAGCTGGCTAGGAGACAAACAATTGTCGACAACCTTGTCTGAACAAACACTAAATGCGAAGCTAGGCAACATTTGCGACTTTGGCATGCATCAAAATGAAGGAGATATTGTGCCGCGGAAGACTTGGGAAAGGAAGGTATCAAAATGCGTCTGCAATTTTTGGAGAAGCTGCATGGCGCCTTGATCAACAAAACGACGGCGCTTCCAAATTCCAAGACAAGTCTGGATGTCGAGCGACCAAACACTTAGACTGGCAACAGTCTTAAAAGACTCGGTGCTTCGTCCGAGAGATGCGGCGACGTAAAGGAGGCACCCTTGACAAGTCGGGGCGTAACCAATATTGCGAAGGGTTTAAGGGAGGGGTAAAAAGTTGCGCTTCTCACTTGGAGACAATTTAGGTTCTGGTAAGGGTCCAAGGCCGTGACGTTTGCGTTGCAGAGCCCAGTGCAGTCAACGAAGAGGCCCGCCAAGGAGCGGTCCTCGACATTCGAACAGGCGTCCACAGCACAACCGACGCTCTTTGCGCAGATCTGCAGTTGGAAGTAGGAGACGATCTGAAGAAGGCGGAACTCGAAGGGGGACGTCGTTCAGCCTGCTCTTTCGTTGGATTAGCACCTTCAAAGCTTGAGGGCATGCTTAGCTGCTGTGCGCTCAAAAGGCTGGAGGCAGGCACAAGGACGAAGAGTTCCGACAGTCGGAGACGCCCACTTTGCGCATTGGAGCCCCAATATGAACGACCGCAGCGCGCCATCATGCTCCGCCCGCTTCGATTCCCAAAAAAGGTTTGATCCATTATGAACTCTTCTGTAGTAAATTGACCTTCACTTGATGTTTCAGATTCGATCAGAGCGCCCAAGTGCAGAAACCAGCTTGCAACCAACAATGAAATGCGTCAGCAAGACTTGGAAAGCCTAGGAGGACACCAAAATGTGGACCCGTTTTGTACAATTTCGACTTACCGAGCGGCAGCGGACCAGGTCCGACTCCGCGTCCGGCTTACAGGTGCCCCAGCTCGACAACTTGATATCTTGAGCTGCGCCAAGCGGGTCAACAATTTGTGTGGTCGCCTTTCCTGACACACCGTTACCCGGGGCCGTCAGGCGGACCTCCCAAGTGCCATTGGGGAGGTTCAAGGTCGTCTCGTACGCCCCTGACCGGTCGGCAAACTTCTGGTTGGTGTCAAACCTGCGGGAGAGGATCCATGCCGCATTCCCTGATGTTATTGGGGAGTCGGCTCAACTAGAAAGGACTGCTGTTTGGCATGGAATTAGTACGAAGGTGTCTGCAAATCCAGAGATTGCGAGCAAGTTCTGGTGAGCTGCGAATGCTTGGTTTACCGCATCAAAGCAAGCCGCTAAGCCCTCATTATGTGCTGTTGGTGTGCTTTAGTGTACCTCTTCCCAGCTCCTTGGATGGATTACGGAAACACAAAATCGGGCAGGCAACTTCACCCTGATACATTGACCAGGCTCTACAGGATCGGACCTCTCTCTGCTTGCTTTGACACCTCGACCGCCTTGAACACTGCAAACGGTCGACCGCTCACCGAAGCTCCGCTGCAAACGCCCTTCTGTTTTTCAAACCTCCTGCTTTTACATGCATGGTCAACGACTGCCACAACAATCCGATGTTAACCAGTTCCGTCCCCATATATTTCCATACAAAAGGCAGCTTACCAGCACAGGTGGTCCGGAGACGTCATGCACATGTTCCAGTCCGCGTCGGCCTGATCCCGCGCGGTCTTGAAATCGGTCTCAAACGAGACTGTCACCGGCACAGTTTCCATCGATCCGCAGTCGGGGGTACACCCAAAACGCCCAAATCCATTAAATTCAATTGGGCGGTCGCAGACTCCATCGCCGCACACTGGGTCCGCCCAGATGGTGGTGACAAACGTGTCGTTGATGTATGCGTAGAAGTCGTTGGCATACGTGAAGCTGCTGCCCTGAAGAGGAACCAGGTACATCAGACGTTTCAGCTAAATCGGGGTCTTGACACTTCTTCTGGGCTGCGGGGCTTGCAAGTTGTGTGTTTGCTGCACTGGTGCCAAGGACTCATTGGTTGCCAATCTCACCCGATGTCTTTATTTGCTGCAACTAATCAGGTGCTGACCAGTAGTCTCTACTTTACTGTCTGGTCCGTGAACAAACTCGGTATCCCACCCTCGTCACTTTGCCTTCAAACTGATTCCAAAACGAACACCGAGAACCATTCCCTTCAGAAATACCGCCAGCAACATGGTCTGCTCATCCAAGTCTTTCCCTTCATCCACCCCTTTCATGCATCCCAGACACTAGACATAGCCTGCGTCTCAAATCTGTGCTGCTGAACAGGAGGATGCCCATTGTATAGTTGCCCAAGACTCCAATAGCAGAGACGCTCGTTTCCTGTTCCATAGCTCTCTTGTTTCTGACGCAAGAGTCCATCAGGTCGAATCTGCCATTCAAGGCATTAAGTAGAGCAACTGAGAGTTTCAAAACCCTCACTCTGACTGCGCTGGCATAAACTGAAGGGACTACCCAACATCATTCCTGCAGTCGTGTCCACATCAAGCAATCATGAGTGCAAAACCAGCCCACCCGACACCAATCTAGATACCAGCCCGATCAACGGTCTAGCGCTATTGCGCAGAAGGTGACCTTTTACTATGTAATATCTCAACACCTCGCGCTTCAATAATCCCTACGCAGAAAGTGTGACAGGAAGCAAGACTGCAGGGTTACAAAACATGAAGGCCGTTTGAGAATGAGCCAGCAGGGTTTCGCACCTCTGGTAAAATTGCAGAGCTGGCCTTCGTCAGTTGGTACACGAGCGCACTGTTCTGTTGCATGTACAGGACAGTCATGTACAGGGCCGTAAAGACGAGGAAGGACAGCAGGTTGCAATAGTGCGTCTGCCGCTGTTTGGCCTCCTTGATGATGTCATAGACGCTTGAGACAACTGATCGATCCTGTCTGCGAGCATAAAGGAGGGGAGCTCAATTGAGGTCAGTTACACAAGACAGAAGCTCTGCCAGTGCACATTAATGCAGCGTTTGCAGATCATTCTTTCCAAGTTTCTTGCTTCAGAAAAAAGCTTGTAAAGAGAAGCTTGTAAGTGGGGTTGAAAGGGAGTGGCCTTCTGGACTGGGCTTGAAACTGTAAACACTTGGCCATCAAAGACTCACGCCTTTCATGGCACTGCCAACCCTCAAATGGGGGTTTGATATTGGAGATTTGTTTCTCGTTCCCTCCTCACTGCGTTCGTGTAAGCCAAATGACCTTTATTCTTCTGCTTTCAGCGTTGGCACATCTACCTGGGTGCGCGGGATCCCAAGGGTGCTTATCACCACTGGCCACACACCGACTTGTTGCTCCGGTGCGCAGTGGAATCGAAGCGCTCAGATGACAGAAGGCTCAGAACAGAATTGTGCACATTGTGTGAGTATATCTCCAAGGCTCAGCAGATACTTGCATTAATGGGTCACCCAGAAGGTTTTACACAAAAGCTCTGTGTTAACCAAGCAATCAATTCTTTGCCCCTGGAGAGGCAAGGCCAAAGCTAAGAGCAGACGAGCTAAGTCTTTTGGTGCACCAGCTAGGAGGCCGATGCAATGGCAGTCATGGACAATAACCGCATTCCCCTCTCTTGTGTAGCCTCGCTAAAGAGGCCCCACAGAGGAAGCCACAACCACACAAAAAACCGCCACAAGCGTCTGCTACTTACAAGATTGATCACTCAGACATTGTGTCACATTCCTCTCAACCTCAAAAGCTGCCAGGTCAAGGCTCCCTTCCTCATGATGAACCCTTACCACCCTTTGACCGACGGTCTAGAAATCCAGGGTTAACACCACGTTCATACTTCAGAAAAAGACGCAGAAGACAAAAACGCAGGAAGTTTAAGGGCGTAACTTCATGTTGATACCAGCACCTCCGGCAACGACAGTCTCTTGTGCTGGATCCAGGTTTCTCATGCCCCTGTTACAACCCTCACCATCGGGCTGAAAACCTGCTCTCTCTCTTCTTCCACTAAGCCCAGCACCCCAACCTGGGCCGCAAAACTCCTGTCCCCAATGGTCCTGAAGACAGGAGCGCCCAAATGCCGCCCGGTATGTAAGCAGGCTCCCTGCTCCAAGCATCCAAAAAGTAAGCTGCAAAGGCAACATACTAAGATTGTGACGCTTGACATGGCTCACTCTTCCACAGCGTCAAGGCCATCCTCCAAGCCCAGCTGTCCATAGGGGAACTCTGCATCCGAGGTGTCTGACACTAGGCCTGCTGGTGGGCGTGCCGCTGGAGGCCTCCTGCCGTTGCTGAATGAGGGGAGCTCGGGGGCAGCTTCGCCCTGCTTGGTGGCAAGCCTGGCCTCCTCTTCCCTCCGCTTCTGCTTCTTTTTTCTTTTCAAAACGACAATCTGCGTCGCCATCTTGTCTGCACTGTCAACCAGTCCAAAGACAGCCCAGAAAGACACTTGGATTGATTAATTTGTCAGAGCTTGGAAAGCTACATGATATTTAGTAGGTATCCATGTTCTGCTTCAGATTCATATCAGTAGGCTGACAAGGGTGCTCATGGTTAGCCCATAGCTACTCGCAAACAAGAACCACTGCGCTTCAACGCAGCTGAATCGGAGCTAGGGAACGGATTTGTGCAACCTGCGCTGCTGAAATTGATGTGCACATTCGGACACAGATGTCCACCGAATGTTGAGCAGTGACATCACACATTTAAGTGACCAGCGTGATCGACTGAAAGAAGGGTTTCTGCGCAGTGATCTTGCCAATCCGTACTCTCCGGCAATGATTCCGAATACATGAATAACTTTAATATCTGCATTCGGAAAGTCAGAATATCGGATTTGGCATTCGGAAAGCGCAAATTCGGAACCGAAGTTGAAAGTCGAAAAACCGCCAAAATCAGCCTTAAACGTTTAAAGTCTGGGGGGTCTGTGCCCGGTAGGTAGAATCGGGTTTGAGATTCCGCCGAGTGCGGCGCGAGTGAAATCGTTACGGGTTGCTGTGTAACCGAGGTCTAACCTGGTCCAAAATCCGGCCCGCGAGTGTTTTCAGAGTCAAAATCAATGTTGTCAGGGGGAGCCATCGGACGGTGGAGAAAATTCCGGAGGCTTCCCCTGGGCCGTCAGATTCTACCACTCTCACCAACGCCTAATAGGCTTGGAGAAATGCCCCGTACCCATAACTTGACGAAGCGTCTGTTGAGAAATCATCAAAGGAAAGCGGTTTGCTGGGAATCAATTCCGTTTGACCGTTAAATTGCGGCAAAAACTGCGCCCACCATTCCAGGTCTAATCGTATGCTAGCGGACACACGTGTATGATGATGTGGGCGCTGTATGCTCCATTGAGCATCAATTAGGCGTCGCAAAAATGTGCGACCCCCATGAACGACCTTACAGACCCAA
>DF237909.1:0-16372 GCA_000708835.1 Klebsormidium nitens | reverse complement strand
AAGGTTCGGTCTGAATATGCCCTTGAAGTTGAATGCGGCAGCCTCAGGGGCGCTCAGCGCTTGGTTATGTGTCCTTGTTTCGTGTTCACAATACCTCACTCAGAGTAGTCAGGGTACTCAGGGTACTCAGAGTTTGTCTTGGCGGAGCTCCTTGCTGATTGCCTGAATGAAGTGAGGGTCGGAGGAGGGACCAGAAACATCTTTTAAAGATGGCAGAAACAGGCATAATCCCAATGGGGGCGGGGGGAATCATCGACATTGAGGCTGCCAGGGCTGCGGCGCAGAAGATGGCTTACAGCCTCATGGCGGCCCACAAGGGGCTCAACCCGGATGCCGAACAGGATACAGCAGCAGCAGCGTCTCAAGTCCCAGGAAAGTCGACAATCAGCTTTGTCATTCCTAAGAATAAGCTATCCGGCGCCCTAGTGCCGATCGCTGGACAGGGGGTGAAGTGGCAGTCGGTAGACCCAAAGTCGGATGAGCCACCAAGGCCTCCCAGGAACACAAAGTGGGGGCCTGACCCCCTGCAAGATGAGGCTGTGAAGAAGAGCCGCGCGCTAGCGCTACAGGTACAGCTCTCATTGTTGTTCGCAATATCTGTTGCAGATTCTGCTCTTTCGAAGCAGGAAGGCTCTATTACCTCTGCACTTTACGAGCTTTGGCAGGAGGAGACAAATGTTACATGATATTTTGCAAATTTTGTGTGCCACACTAAGGTGCCAAGCTTGCGAAGTGGAAATGTCAGCTCTTCAACTATTTCAAATGCCTGGCTTGCAGCGTCGTGCCGAGCAGATTCAGGCACAACTAGAGGAGCAGCGGTTTGAAGTGGAGGACGATGGTTACCGCTCGCCGTCCCCTCCGCCCGTGTACAATGAGATGGGGCAGCGAGTCAACACTCGAGAGGTGAGAGGAAGGTCTTGTGCTTGCCCTAAGACGCTGGGGGGTCAATACATCTGCATATGGCATCACTTCGGTGATCAAATATGCAGCGCTGAGTGTCATGATCTTGTCTGTTTGTTTGTTGGGTGCATTCAAGTACGTCCTGATGGTTTACACCGATCACAAAGAAACAATTGATGCATTAGGGTTTGGCGTGGATTCGATGCTGAATGCATCTTCAAGCAGGTCTTTTATCAGTTGGTGGGGGCTTACGTGCGTGAAATGCTACATCTGCAGGGGAGAGTTAAGGAGCAACTAGAGTTGGAAAGAAGGAAGGCGATTGGGGAAGTTGTGCAGCTGAACCCATACTTCAAGCCGCCAACCGGGTGGCGGCCTGTCTTGGAGGAAGCCAAGCTGTTCATACCGGTAGGTCGCCTGCGGACTCTTTTGCTGAGCTTCTGATACTTTGCAAGGGGGGGTTCTTAGTAGCTTGATTGCATTCTTGTAATACCCTGATGCTATGTACGAACAGGGCAACAAATACTTTTTGTTTTGGGGACAAAGTATGCCCTGTATAGCGCGTTAAAAATAGCGCGCATCGCCAACATTTTATCCAAGCGACGGTACTGTTGGTCGCTCCTGGTAGAATTCAAAGACTAACTTCACTCCAGCTTTGACTTTGGCAGAATGAAACGCGGAGCAGAGTGGGGAATCGGTTAATTGATAGTTCGATTGAGTCGCTGAACATTCGGGCCTGGTTAGGACAGTATTAAAACGCGAAACCCGCCCCCCTCCTTTACTATCAGTTGGCAAGGTGGATCACCTGTCCAGTGTGAGCTTTGGATTCCCAAAGTTTCGGGGTTGCTCTGCGGGCGCGAGCTGACTCCCCCCCACCGCAACACACAGCCCTCGGGTAATTGTCTCCTCCTTTCCTCGACTTCCTCGCCGGAACACTGCCAAGCTATGTTTTATGCATGCTACTTGACTACGTTCACGGACCAATTCTAACACGTTTGCTCTCCCCTGTGCCTCCCCCCTCGCTGTTGCTTCCTGCGTTCCTCCCCTCTCCGACAACGCGGCGTCAATCCGAACCTCCTGCAAATCCGCTCACAGGTCAAGCAGTACCCTGGGTACAACTTCATCGGCCTCATTCTGGGGCCCAGAGGTAACACGCAAAAGCGGCTAGAGACAGAGACGGGGTGCAAGATTGCGATTCGGGGAAAGGGGTCGGAAAAGGACGGCAAGTTCAAGATGAAGAATGGGAAGATGCCGGAGGGCTGGGATGAGGAGCTGCACGTGCACATCAGCGCAGACTCGCTGGACAAAGTGGACAAGGCGGTGGCGCTGATCGAGCCGCTGCTGACGCCGCTGGATGTGAGTGCTTGGATGAGATCTGTGGAATATGCATGCTCTCATTGAATAAGTGGCAAGCAGATTCCCGTGGACGAATCTTGAGGTCAAGCTAAAGTCTCCCGCTGTAGACACATCGTGTCGGAGGTGGCCTGCATAGTCTTAAAAGGAAGTTCAGGAGCATCAACAAGGTTGACTTTTTATCAGACTTTGTCCATGCTATCGGTTTGTTTCCCATGCACTGTAAGTGCGGCATCTTTCGTCAGGCTGAGGCCCGTAAGCTCCCGTGTATTGGAAAATGTAGACTACCATCTCGAGAACAGACTAGGCTCCCAGTGAAGTATGTAAGGCAGATCATGAGGGCTCATTTCATCAGAAATCTGTCCACGTACTTCTTTTCGGATTGGCCACACATTCCTTCTTCAGGGGCCTTGGCACCGTGCTCAATTCCTCACTCATGCATGACTTTCTCTTTTCTGATTCCAGGAGCACCACAACGCCCACAAGCGCAAGCAGCTGATGGAGCTTGCGGAGATGAACGGAACGGTGCGCGCGTTTGATCGGCTGTGCCGCAACTGCGGGGAGCCGGGGCACCCCGACTGGAAGTGCCCGAAGCAGCAGCTGACCACGTTCCTGGCCAAGGTTACGTGCAGCATCTGCGGGGATGGGGGGCATCCCACAGTGGACTGTCCCAGGAAAGGCATGGTGAGTTTTACCCCTGCACCCGACTTTTTCCAACTCATTCAGCCTTTGCTATTCTTCTTGCAGGATGGCTGCTCTTTGCGTCCCTCAATACTGAATCCTTTGTGTCGCTGCTGATTGGCCCGTTTGTTTTGGGGAGCCGGATGTTTGCCTCGTCCGGTAGCAAAAATGGAGGAGCACTCTTGGGCTTGTTTTCGTCAAAGTTTCAAAGACCAGGCAGATGCCGAAGTTCGGATCGACCCGTGCAGATCCAGCTGGTTGGACGTTGATCCACTACGATGGAGAAATGGGTTTCGTTGCCGTTGTATTTGACATTGTTTCTTCAGAGCAGCGGGCGAAGGACAATACTGGAGTGATTTTCGACCCAGGGCTTCAGGTTTTTTCAGTTCGTGTTGCAAAAAGGTGGCTTGTTCCCATTGGCTGGAGATCCAAAGGCAACTTTGTCAGAATGGCCGCTCTAAGTCAACTCTCCCCAGCGATACAAACTGGGCTGAGCAATCTCTCTGGACTCAAACCCTTTGCTCATTTCGCTGTGCAGGGTCAGAACATGGACAACGAGTTCCAGAACTTCCTTCAGGAGCTCGGTACTGGCCTAGGAGGCGCAGCCCCCGCAGCTGCAGCCACCCCGGCAGCGCAAACAGCGGCCGCTCCAAGTATGCGGCCACCTTTTGCAAGAAACAACATCCGGCCTGGCCTGGGCTACGCTCGACCTGCACCTCCCCCCGACTTCCGGCCACCCCCCCCGATGGAGAATCCTGCGCTGCCCCGCCCCGACAACTCGGCCCTGCACGCGTCAAAGGCGTTTGCTGGCATGAGCCCGCTGGACATTGAAGCGATTCTGTCGGGCAGGGGGGGCCCTGCGCCCCGGCCGACGCCGCCTCCTGCCCAGGGCCCTCCGCCAATTTTCCAGGGGGGTCCCCCGCCCCAGTTCCAGCCCCCCATGAACCGGCCGCCCGGCAACTACATGTCCGTGCCCCCCCCTCGGTTCGGTGCACCCCTTCCTCAGGGTTTCCAGGGGCCGCCCCCACAGGCCGAGAACAAACTGCCCCCCTGGCTGGCCAACAAGGCGCCGGAGCCGTCAACTAGCGGGCCCCGTCCATTCCAAATGTACCCCGCTCAGCAAACTTCGTCTCTTCCCCCCTGGGCGCAGAACCCCCAGATGCCTGGTCCCGCAAACCCCCCATGGGGCCAGCAGAGGCCCCCAGCTCCGCAGATGGGCCAGGCTCCCCCTCCTCAAATGCCACCCTGGCAGCAAGGCCCTCCCCCGCAATTTGGTTTTCAGCCTCGGCCGCAGATGATGCCTCGGCCTCCTGGCGAGACTGACAAGAAGCTGGCGGAAGAGTATGATAAGCTGATGGCGTCCATGGGGATTACATAAGCATGTACTGCTGAGGTGTGCAGCGAACTGAGGATGCTTGATTGGAGAGTTAGACCAAGTGCAACTTTCGGTAGTTGTATGCCTCGACGAAGGTTTCTGTCAAAGTAAAAGCAAGGTCCACTTCAGCAAGCCTTGCTTCAAATGGAATGCATTCTTGTTGCTGTTCACAAACAGGATACGGTTGCATTATGCATGAGCGAGGCAGCATCTGTTTGACATACACGAGCATGTTATGGTTGCAGCTGATTAATGTGGGATTGCACCGAAATTATGTAGAAGTGAAACCTTCTTGTCACCCGCGTTATCTAATCCAGCGGAATGCTTGGAGATTTGGTTCGAGCCACATGCATGCCTTGCTGCGACCCATATTGCGTGCACAATCATGTTGATCCATCAGCTTCGGCTCTTGCTCTGGAACGGTACTCAGTGCCGGACAAATCTCGCGTGCACACAATCACGTGTATGTTGTGTAACATCCGAGCCTATGCACATATGCGCCGAGCTTAGCTTCAATCAAAACCCTTCATTATGCGCAATAATTGTTGAAGTCTTTAGTAATAAACATGTCGGATCATTGGATCGGATCAAACTCAGTACGTGCAGGCATCGAGTCTCGATCATGCAATCTTCAATCCATGCACGCTTGCCACAGCAGATCGGACATGCAGTTGCAGCTGACGGGATCTGTCAGCAACATGGAGGCCGCAGTCAAACATGATCATATTTGCGAGCACGATCAGGTTTCACTTTGTGGATGCCAGTACTGAGTAGACTTCAGGCTGTAGTGCACTGCATCCGTTAAACTCTCCATTCTCACCACAGGAACAGAATCACAAATTGATCGACGGAGTAGATATCAATGCAGAATGCAACGCTGAATACAGCTTGATCAGGTTTCGTAGTAATCGCTCTAGGGTCTCCTCCTCATCGGCTGTGCATACATTTGGTCCTCAAGCAAGCTAGCCATACATAGATGTGTATACTTTCTTGATTCAATATTTAAGACCTCTCGTTCGATCCTCGTGCATAGTCTGTCAGTGCAGTGGAAGAAGCAATCCTCGGAATTACACGTCGGTTGCTAAGATGAGGGAGCGTCGGAAAGACGTCGTCGGACGCCCACAAGATTGATCGCCTCGATTTCACGTACTTTGACAGGTCGAGACCGCATGGATTGAGAGCACACATATGGATAGTGTGACCGCCTGTGTGATTGTCTGAGAGCACCCTTGTTATCTTCCAATTGCGTTCTCTCCATCGTAGACAATTCTTTCTGGAGAAACATCCTCGTAATCGATAGCAAGCTCACACCTCGAGGGCCAGCGGCGGGAAACGCCGCCTCGACCCTATACCTGAGCTGATCTTCTCCCTGCTGTCACGGTGCGCAGGGAAATTGTGCAAAATTGAGCGGCATGCGTCTCGTTGGAATATGTAACCAGGAACCACAGTGGCCCGAATTTTGCTACAGCAGTTGTAAAGCGGCGTTACTTTACTAAGCAGTCAGCTTGCACTATGGGAAAGCACTTGACTGAAAGCATTCCGTCTATAAGACCAGACTTCATGAAGCCAGCTATTCCATTGCTCTTCTTCCGCTTCCTAGCACTGTTCTCTTCTCAAGGTTACGCGCCTATTGTTGATCACCGTTTCGAGCCAACCACAGCGCAGATCATTCGGAGGGTAGCAAAGCTTGCGAAATCATTCTTTGAACAGCTTTTCGAAGAGCTCAGAAGCAGCAAACCATGACGTCAGCCAAGAGAAATTTTGTCTTCTTCGTCAGAATGATCCTGTTGCTCCTATTCTGTACGACTTGCCAGGTAAGCAAAGATGCGATCGGGCAGAATAACTTTGGAGATTTCGCTTGCAGCATAAGAACGTGGAAGTGTTTGAAGCATGCAACAACCGTGCTTTTACCTTCTTCCCTCATCGCATATGCCTAGTAATGGTTAGAATGCAGACCTCAACATACCCTTTAGCTCAGGCCACTTTAAAGAGAGACATCTGTATTTTTTTGGCTCGAAGTTGCATATTGCTCTCCAACCAGGTATACCGGCCGCAGATAGCCAGTGGAGTACAATCAGCTGCGTCTCGAGCTTTGAAGAAGCGTGAGATGTCAAAGACTAGTGCTACCGTGTTGCTCTGGAGAAGCATAATTATAATGACCATCTTTTTTTTCACAGCAGGGTTGATTGCGGGAGCCTTGGAGATTGCGGGAGCCTTGCAGTTTCTCGATCAGGGCTGTGAAACTTTCTGATTGCTGAATGCAGGCCGTGTTTGACACAGTACTCCGGAAGGCATTCCCGAGTAAGTCTGACTGGGTGCTTGTCATGCAGTCTGTGCACATGATATCTGTGCTTCGGGACATTCCATCTACGCAATCTCTCATCAGAGCAGATGATTAACGGAAACGTACGTGACTTCTTTGACTTGAAAAGAGTCGGCCGTTGTCTGTTTTGATCATGCTGTACTCTCAATACCTTGTCGTCTCGTCAAACGTTCGACTCGCAAGAGATTAAATCATCTCGAAGATGAACCGTCCTACCGTCAGCAATCTCGACTAGTGCCTGAGTTGATCTATGTATTGGCACCCACAGACACATAGACCAATATGTAGATCAATCTTTGTGGGTGTGCCTCAGATGACCGCTAGCGGTTCTGCGAGTACTTCTCTTGTCTAAGCTAGGGCGAGTAAAGCAAAGCAAAAGAGAGCAAAGCTCCGCAAAGCGGCCTCTTAGAATGCTGCACGCTTCTTGCAGGAAAGGTCTCATTGACTTACTCTCTCATTTGAGCTGACGTCTACCTTGATTTTCGAAGCGAAGTCTAATGAACTGCTTCTCCACTTTGCGCAAATCACTCTGAATGGCCCGACAACTACATCGGCTTCAGCCAGACTTATTCTTCTTTTGCAGGTTATACTTCCACGCCGGTGTGTGCGCCGCCCCAAAACCTGCTCTGCCCTCTCCCCTTGCCAATCTTTGTCAACGCCCCCTTTGCGGGCTGCTGCCCCAACGCTGGATACCCTGACACGCCATGCCCCATGACTTTGATTGGATGCAACAACGTCGCTTCCCCAACCAATCAAGTTCCCTTCGTTGATGCTCGTGGTAAGACGCGCGCTCAGCCAGCTTGACTTGACTCCCAACATATCGCCAGCTCGACGACAAACTAAGCCTGACTGTTTTTTTCTCCTTTGACACAGTTTCCAAGAGTCTTGAATCGTGCAACTCAGAGCCGAACTAGAAATCTGCTTCGTAGTACGACAGATTCTTCAACCGTCTGCATCAATGGTCTGATGAAGTAGAAACTTCACCGATCAGTGATCATTACCAGGTCAGAGTCGAATGTTCTTTGCTAAGATTTATGGAGTTTCTGTTTGACTCCATTTCACCGCAATGGCGGGCCTAGAAACCTCGTACCCCTTGTTGACTCCTGCGGATCTGCTTTGAAGGCGACGGTGCCTTAAAGACGCTGGAGGGGTCTCCTAACCCTTGGCAAACCTCGATTCGGAAGCCGCACCTTGCCAACCTTCTAATTGGAGCTTCGGAGACTCAGTTCGCTGACAAGCTGAAGCATTTCCTGACGTAGGCCTCACTTGCCCTCCGGACAACACCCTCTGCGACGTCGTGCAAGTGGGGGCCTCGTCAGTCTATGATTGGGTGTGCTGTCCGGGAGCCTGCAGTCGCAACTGTCCATCGGCGATGTCACCGACCGGCACTCCTATTCCGACTCTTCCTGTGCCCAGCACTCCTCTGCCGACTCTCCCTCTAACGACCACTCCTCTGCCAACTTCTTCTCCGCCAACTACTTCTCTGCCGACTACTCCTCTACCGACCACTCCTTTACCGACCACTCCTCTCCCCACTACCCCTTTACCGACCACTCCTCTGCCAACTCTCCCTCTTCCAACCGTTCCCCTGCCGACTCTCCCTCTGCCGACCACTCTCGTGCCGACTCCCTTGCCAGGTAAACGCACTGATTGCCCCCGTTGGCACTTCAGATTTGGTCGAAAACCGTTCAGTCTAACGGCTGAAAATAGGCGTGTTCTGCGGAAGACAGGAAATTTCGTCAGCGTAAGAGCCCACGAAACTTACAGAGACGACGCCTCGTGTGCCTTTTATGCCCTTGATTTCTATTGGCGCTGTGGATATCATTTGTCCATATAAGGTCCTGTTCGTATTCTCGTTGAAGCTGTCTGGACAACCTCAGCGAAGAGGACCCGTTTGTTGAAGTCGGCGGTTGTGACGCGAATTGATACCCTGCTCCCATCGGGTTCATAACAATCAGCAGATAGAACGAAAGGTAGCAGATAGAACGAGAGGTTGCAGTTGCTCCATGTCTGGCCGCCAGCTAATCTGATTTCACGAGTTTGCGTCTCGCTTTCCCTGATTTGTCCTGGATGACGATCGCCCTCACGATCGGCCTTTCAAGAGAAACGTCTGCGTTTGCACTAGGCTGCTGAATCATGTCTTGAAATCTTACTGGATCGAAATGTTGACTGGATCTCAGGACCTTGATAACTGGCAGGAACCGTAGCACTGGCGTGTCGCAACCTCGGTTTCGGAACCAACACCGAGTGCGCCGACATCCCGACGCCGTTCGGCCCCGGCGAAGCCCATTGCGCGTGTGGCGATTACGTGGGAGGAAGTGTTCCCAGCCCGACTGTCTGCCAGGCAAACGTCCTGTGCGCCGCGTGCAAAAGGAGCTGTACCGTGGACTCAGACTGCCTCGCCGGGTACAACTGTGCTGGCAGCTGCGGCGCGGTCCGTATCGGAGCAAAGGGGGTGTGCCTGCCCAACTGCGGGACCGCGCCGGCCAGCGGCTGCTGAACACGTGAAGTCGCCCACTGTCGCTATGGATTGCGCATTCTTGGGCGATGCGTTGCCAGGACGCTGGGAAAATCTACTGGACATGGCTCTTCAACAAAGAGGAAGTACTTCGGAGAGGTTCATTCTTTGTTAAAAGAAAACAAGACGTCGTCCGGAGGACTGACCGACCCCTTCGGCGATCTGTCGAAGTGCATCGTAAAGGATTGCTTGGAATGTCCAGCGTATGCAGTCCAGCGCGGAATAAAGATTGCTATAAAGCCTGCCAAATCGAAAAGCTTGCTCTCGTCCATACACTTAAGGCATAAAAAGATATAGTTTCGAGCAGACCATTCAGTCGGCCGGCCCAGCAAAACGGCAGGACCTGGTTCGGCCTCGGGTTGATGCCCATGAACTTTCAATCTCCATCAGCGTGCTCTGGCGCATGGGTGAAACATCGTAGCCTTACTTATGCACTTATATGTACACTGAGTTAGCACGACGTATTGCCCGGCAATTGCACGCGTTGTACTACGGCCTGGCAAACCCCTGAACATGGTATCAGGCATCTGTTGTTAATGCCTTAGGCTGCTCAAGTCTAGAAGTCGGATACAGATCTCGTCTTCCTCTGCTGCCCGGCCGCCGGCAACGGCTGCCCTCCGCTGACCGGGAAAGCCAGACATTCGCTCTGGCGGTCGCTCCCGCCTGAAGTTCTTCGATCCCCTCTCTGTCGGAGTTCAGAAAAGAAACCTCAGTTCGCGGGGTGCCGTTAGCAACGGCTGCCTTCGTCGACCGGGAAAGCGACGTGCACAGTCGCTCAAGCAATTACTCCCGCATAATGGTCTTCCAGTCACCACTCTGTCTGAGACCCAGAAGTGATCTCCATCCCTTGCTTGCCACAGTTACTTTACGATCTTTTGAGGACTGCATTTTTTTTTTGAAATGTGTGTATCTTGCCATAAGGAGCCTCTTCAAGAGGTACTGAGCGGAATACGACTTACGACACCGATGTGAAAAGTGCATCATAAGCTACGGCGCTTTTGTTTGGAGGAAGCTCGAGTGACTATACCCTTCGTTGTCATGTGAGACAATCTCCGACCGACAAAACCCTGAGAACGCTGCTTCGGGATCTTCGACTTCATACTTGCTCGTCTTCGATCTTCTGACGAAGACGTACTCATATTAACGCCAACAGCTCCGTCCAAACAAGCTGCAAGTTTGCCTGCTGGAGATCTTCGAGTGACCACTTTGAACACTTCGTAATTCCGCACTTTCCTCGTCTTTTACCGATTGTATACACCCAGCTTCTGTCCTCCTTCTGTCAAGGAGACAAGTTTGAGGCGGCTTTTGAGAACTGCGATTGTGAACACAACAGAACTCACTGGAAAGATCAGTTGAAAGCGCGGTAAAACAACATGTGGGCAGACGGCCGAATTCGTCCTTGGTCGAGGATCAGTTGGCTGTCTACCACCGATATGTGTGTTACCCCTGTGAACAACAACCCAGCCGCTGCAAATTGCAAGCAATTTGAGAGGACAAGATAGACGTGTGCGGGCAGTACGTGCATGCGATTGATTGGATCGCGATTCCGATCATCCACATGCGTGAAATGGTGGAAGATTATCTAGCTAGGGCTTGATTACTTCGCACAACGTAGATTGTTATTTTCCCACTCAATTGGCGTCAGCCAGCTGCCGCAATGTAACTAATTTAATAAGTATAGCTGAGGATGGCATATTAGAACTCGTACATCATCCCTGGAACATGCTAACTTGGATTATGCGAGCTAGAATTTCGCAATGAAAACAGGCAGCTATGTGCGGACGTTCTGTAACATCTCCATTTCCAACCACTCGATGCTGCCATCCTACATGTAAGTTACATAATACAAGCCAGAAACCGACTGCGACTAGCTGATCCGAAACTTAATTAAGGATCGACTCATGCAGTCAGGGAAGCCAGCGCGGATGCAATACCTAATAAGCGTACGCGCGTTGAGCTGGCAAAATTCTTCAACGCTAATTAATTGTAAGAAGTGCTGCCAGTGGCATGCATAAGCCATGGCATCATGCATGCATAACAATCTTTAATTAAGAAGAATGGAAAAAAATCTGCGGCCAATGCATCAAACAACAAATTCCGATCACAAGAAAGAACCCCCTTGGCGATTCTTTGATAAGCGAGGTCGTCGACCACGACGCTTCGGAACCTACTCCTGAACGATCCAATTCAATCGTCGCTCTGGCCCTGTCCTGCACTGCATTCACATGCGCATTTAAGAATATTTGCACCTGCCAGTGCCTGTACAGCAGCAACCTTTCATATCTGATAACCTTAGTGTTAAGTCCTGATATTTGACACGGTCGCGAAGGCACTTTACACAAAGAGAAGGGGACTATGTGTAATGTACTTGACCTCGGTCGTTTTTCCAGCTCCAAGTTACGAGGCCTCAGATTGTACACGGCTAGAGACTTGACCCTCGGCTCGTCAAATAGGTGATTGCTGAACCTCTCCGCAAGGGCTTCTGACGCAAAAGGTGATGAATTTGTCTCTTTTCGTTGCGCTTATGCAAGACTCCCCTCTACGAACGAGCAGGTCAGCCACAGCAAGCCTGGATCGTCTCGCTGAAGCACCATGCTGTCGGAAGCTCCGTCTTCTCTGAAGCCCGCCGCGTGGAGGACCTCCAGTGCCGCTGCAGACACGATACGCACACCATCAGCAACCTTCCAATCAAAGGGAAACCATTCCAATCAAACGGCATGTTGACAGGATAACAGGTCTAGACGCCGACAAGCTTCGATGCAGCAGCCTTGCCTTAATGCCACACGAGCCACGCCACAGATTTTCGGTCGTCAACTTGCTTTTACGAGGCCACATTTTGCAAACCACACCACTACTAATCCATGAGCGACAGAACACGAACCAACGTCCAGGTCGCTGCAATGCCAATCATACCCGACAAAAATCTGCACAAGTCGCCAATCGAAAAAGCACGGCCATTTCCCTTTATCTGCTGGGCGACACCAAAGGGGACAACCAAGCTCGACCCTCGTTTATAGAGCTAGTCAGTAAACGAGATCTCGACTGGCCTCTGATATCTTCAACGGGGGAACATTTGGCCGATAGTCGTCAAAGCAGGAGAACTTACCAGATCGGCAAGCAAACACTAACGGGTAAAGCAGCAGAACTAATCCGGATTGCCAGGCAGACCTAACAAATCGGAACCCCCAACCACAATTTAAACAGTCAAGAAGGGAGCCTGCTCACGTTTGAAGTGCTTCAGCATCCACAAATCCGCCGTTTTACAGACCTGTCGTAAAAGTGCTGCCATTCTCTGGAATCGTCACCTATTTCGCGCCACTTTGCCACAGATTACCTCCCAGATCGCTGAAGTATCCACTACCAAATCCGAAAACCCTACCACAGTACGCCCCTCCGAGCTCACCTTGGAACCTGCCGACCCTCTCGAAGAACGCCGCATTCGTCTTGCGCACCCGCCGGTACTTCGCCTCGGCCGGGTGCTCCATCACATTGCGAAGAATCGTTGCCAGCGTTTTCAGGGTTAGCGTAACCTCCCCCGGTCCGGCCTGTTGCCTCAAATCCGCCACCGCTTTCTGCACCCGCCCGCTCGCCTCCGCCGCAGCTTCCTGAGCCCGCTGCCATTCCAAACCGCCAGCTGCCGCGTCGTCGCTGCCACGTGGCACCTGCTCACTGGGCCCCGGCGCCGGCGCCGCAAGTGGTGCGTCCACAGTCATCGGTTCGCTCCCGTCCGTTTCCTCTTCTTCCATTCGATTCAGCTGAGACGTTAATTCGGCTTGCTTCTTTGCTACGTCCTGATCGTGCCTGAGTTCCAGAAGGGTATCGTCAGGATCGTCTGGGTCGGGTTCTCTTCTCGAAGGCGTGACCTCATCCCCTTTCTGCAGCTGAATATCCCCGCTTTCAGAAACTGAGCCCGCAGCCCCGATGGAGGCACCTTCCGTGATTCCCGTTTCACTTGTCTGCTCCCCGCCTCCAGTGCTCGGCTCCTCTTGCATCCGCTCGACTGTCGGCACCCCCTCGCTGCACCTTCCCGAGCGCTATCATCATTCTGCTGCCCTTCTTTCACATCCTTTTCGTCGATGTGGCCTTTCTCCTGCGCCCCCCGTGACGCGCCTGTCCCCGTCGTTCCTTCAGTTATTTCCACCTCCGACGAGCTCTCCCTGCCGACATCCACAATCGTTCCTGAGACTCCCCCTACTAGCGGAGAACTTGGCAGCCCGCTTCTCCCCACGCTTGGATCGTCCATAATGACATCATCCGCCACGTCAGCAGTCGGCTGCCCTTCCGCCTCCCGCCTCCTCTTCTCAGCATCCCGCCTCATCGCTGCAGCAGCTGCTGCTGCCCGGGGGTCCATCACCAGTGTATTCTGCCCCCCCCCTCCGAGAACCCGCCCCACTTCCTCGTCACTGCTCTCCGACTCGTCCTCATCGCTCTCAGTAGCCGCCTTGCCCCCCAGGGTGTGCGCCCGCTTCCGCGTCCAATCTAGTTCCTCTGCTTGCTTGTTGAGCAGACTGTTCAGCGCCTTGAAGTGCTCGTCGTGGTCATCATGCACCATGTGCGTCAGCTCGTGGAGCAGCGTCTTCCGGATGCTGTCATACTTGCGGAACCCGGCGAGGTCGTCGGTGCGCAGGCGGAGCGAGATCTCGGCGCCGCGGTTACGGTTGAAGCCCAGGAGGCACACGGGGCTCACCCCGACGTAGCCCTCGGGGGCCAGCTCGGTCATAATGCCCACGCGCCACTTGTACTGCGGACCACAAAGAACCGGTTGTCAGAACGGACGAACCAATTTCTCGAGCTGCGGAACTCGGCATCAGAAAGGAACATGGAACCGAAACGTTCTGGTATCCACAACTCACATCGGCACGGCCAACTCAAGGGCTGACTCTAGATCACCCATGAACGTTTGAGTCTCTGCAGAACAAGCGGTTATCAAGTCAAAGCCAAAGAGAGATATTGGTCAACACCCTGCGTTCTCTAAGACTTGTCACAAGCATAAGTAGGGACGAAACTATAGGTTAATTGCAAGTCGTTGAGGCTCTTAGCAAGATCGTAGGCTCACCTTGTTCATTATGGCAACGACACCGGGATCGCTGGCCAGCTTGTGCATGAGCTTCAGTGCCTTGGTCTCTGGCGGATGCAGCTGCAAAACCACAGCAATTGTTAGCAACCCTCAAGTCTGCTGCAAACCATATGCAAGGGCGCGGGAGGCGACAGAAAGGTGAACGGAAGGATTGGCTAAGGGCAAAGAGCATACAGGATTTGCTTGGCAAGAGCCTCCTCAGAACTTTGATGGAAACTCACATACCCTCACACAAGGTTGTGCCACGTTGCAAGCACATGCACCAGCAGAGACATGGGGCTTGGTTCCTTACCAAGATGCCAGGCAATTGCAGGGTCCTGAAATCCGCAAACACATACGGCCCAGTGGGCAGGGCCAGGGGAGCGCGTTTCCTGCGCGCGCGCATGCGTGCCCTTTTCTCCTCATACTCAAAGTCAGCGATGCCCGCCGCAGAGGTCTTGCTCACAGCCGCCACTTCGGTGGTGGAAGCTCCAGACATGAGGATGGTCATGTCCTGTGATACAGAAGTTCAATTGCTCAGCATGGGGCTCCATGAAGTGAGAGTTCTTCAATGCAGCCTTCTCCACTCTTTGTTCTGGGCTAGACGAGCTACTAAAAGGAATGGGGGCAGTAGAAACTTGTCATGGTGGCAACACGACGAATATAGGGGTTTAACAAGGATCTTGTATGTTTCAAGAGGCAGAGCGTCAATATGGTCACAGGCAGAGAAGTGACACCTCAGGGCAACGCTGTGAAACTTCTGATCCGGTGCCAAACGGTTTAAAAACCAGACTTCTGCTGATGACAGGCTCCTTGCTTTTTGCAGAATTTCTCACATGGCCTTCACCATTGTTCTGAAGATTGCAAAATGTTGTGCATAACACCAAGGATTCAAGCGCCGTGTCACAAGCCGTCTATCGAGAGCACGCCAAAGAAGACCTGCAATACTTCTCCTAGATTCTCCAGCTGCAACTTTACGGAGTTATCAATTTCAGATGCTAACCTGAGTAATGCCAGCCTCCGCCAGTGTCAAGCCCCTCCACTCATCACTCAAGGGTTGCAGGGCAGGGGGTGCAGGTTTTCCAGGAACCCCTCTCCTGCTCCTTGGTAGAATCAGCTTGATTGTATCTGGATTGGCACCAGTAACCTCGCCTAAGTGGTGGGCTAGTCCAGCCAGCATCTCGGAAGGTTCTCTGTGTAGCTCTTGCAGCTTTCCCCGGTATGAAACCTTGAACCGCAGGGCCGATCCTGCCTGCGACTCCTCCAAAAACGGAGCCATGCAGATGCGACTGTGCTGAGCCTGGTTCTCGATTAGCAAGCCCGCATATGCACAACGTTTTACGAGAAGAGCGCCGTTACGATGCTTCCGTACGGAGGGCCAATTCTGCTGGGAACAACTAGAGGACTCGCCAGTGCCGAGTCAAGGCACACAAGAACCATGCAGACACCACTTCTCCTTCTTTAGAGGAAGCTATTAAGAAGTACCTTTTAATGAATACACTGGCCCTTCTAGAACCTCAAAATGCCCCTTGCCTGCTGCCCTGGCCCTTGCCTCTGATCGAGGCTCCACCTTTCCATCGAAGTTCGAACGTTCTGGGAACTTCGAGGCAACTCGCCAGGCAAGTCACGAGTTCAAAAGTTAGGACCGTCGTCATTGGATCTTCGAAGAGTTCACGGTAGTTTTTGATTTGACGTTCACAAGATCTATGCAACTTTGACGGACATCGAGTGCTCAGGTTGTTCCTGGAACTTCCAAGTTTCATCCAACTTTGAGATCTTCCAAGCGTTGACCAGCTCTTCAAACGCAAAAAGGGCGCAGAATTTCAGGTGAACCGTGAGTTCGCGAGTCGCAAGTGCTCCCGCGCAAAGGACGCTTCTTATCCTAAATTTCTTCGGCCATGGTTGCAGGCATCGCCATAAAGCATAGCCTGCAAAACACGTGGCAGCTTTTTGGTAGGTCTAAAGTCCGCAATCAAGGGTCGAATCCTAGGTTGCGAGTTCCGGCGAATCGCGATGCGCTTGAATCGAGATTCACTCGGGGTGGAATTTTCAATCATTGCACTTATAGCATCCGATCACATGATGGTCTACCGGGCAGGACTATACTGTTGTGAGCATGCTCTGCGGCCCCCGGGCCATGCCCTACGAAGGGATGACCTCAGGATGACC
>DF237910.1:0-17289 GCA_000708835.1 Klebsormidium nitens | reverse complement strand
GATGCATGGTTGCCATCAATGAGTGATGAGCATGGGTGCCGGGCAACACGATAAGACCCGATGACGAGGAACTCCAGTACACTACGACTCCCTATCATGAATTTCAACAGTTCTTGCTCAGCAAAGCATTATGAAAGATGCCGTCCTGATGGGGAAACGACACGGTGTAGAGAAAGCTTTGAAGTTCATCAGCGCCAACATCCATAGACTGAAAAGGATCCCGGCCCCGATTGGCAGACACGATGGATTCGATAGCAATTTAAAGGAGAAACGGAACACCAAACTTACAATTAGGAAACTCAAGCATCATGATGTAGTTTCTGAAAGAGCGGATTCTGTTCCAAGTTGAGAGCCAGCACAATCTTCAATAAGTCAGGAATGTCATCCAGGTTTGTACATTCTTCAAGGCTCGTGTTCCAAGCAATAAATGGTCCGTCAAGGATGGAGGATTCCTCCAACACGCCATGCACAAAACCCTTCAGCTCTTTTACCATTTCCAAGCTCGCATCAACGAGGCCAAGCATTTACCAGGTGCTAAGGAAATGAAGGGTCACAAGCGACCGAACGAAGGCGGGCGAGAACATGATCGAGTAGTTTTGCCTGTCATACGGTTTATCCTTGCAAGCTGAACAAGCACATCAAAGTCTAGCGTCATTTCGAGTGAATTCTTCGAGAAGAACGTTGCAGCGAGCGTATGGGGACATCTCTGAAGTCGGCCACACCGTGTGCTACTTTGTGTCAAGGCCTCCAAGAGCATTGTGTTAGATTTGGGCGGTACTAACCTTGAGTACGCCCTACTATCTTATTATATATCGTCCATAGAATCGTAGGTTTGATGCATAAGGTCGGCCGTTCGATTGTCAGCTTGCATGATTGAATATCCACCGTAGAATGTGCGTAAAGTAAGCCGTAGGATTGAGTCCATTGTGTATGGGTCTATGGGGTCTTTTGTGATGTGTATTTTGGTGTAGCCGTTCGATGGGTTCTTTTGTAGGCAACGTCGGATAGGAACCGTCGATTTGTCGATTAACACACCTAAGGTAATAGCTAGGCTTGAACTAGGCTATAAGACTTGGACTCATGAATCAAAAGGACCACACTCATTCCTAGTAGTCGTGCACTTGAAAGGCGCTTGCTTTCAGCAGGTTATGGGCCCAAGACGCTAGGGAATGAGGGGAGACTAGTAAGCAATTGCAACAACAATTCCAGGTTGGTGAGAGGTATTCCAGTAGGGGCTAAAGGAGTGGAGTAGCACTCCATCTCGCGACGCTTGTGAAAATACGGACAAACCACTCTCGGCACAAAGGAGTGCCCAACCCAAGAAGTGTTGTTTGTTTTGCTCGCGATAATCATGGCTAAAGGACTCAAGGTTCACATAGGACCTTTAGATGTTGACAACTATACGGTGTGGTCACAGAGGATGCAACTTCTCTTGACACACAAGAGGTTGTGGAAAGGGGTTACAGACCCGGTCGATGATTCGGAGAGGACCGAGAAAGCAAAAGCTTTGATAGGTTTGCACGTCCGGCAACAACACCTTGGGGCAATATTAGACGCTCAGAATGCCACGGTAGCGTGGGACGCGCTCCGCTCGGAAAGACCTACAAGAGCAAAAGTGCGGCTCGGAAGTTGCAACTCCGTCATTGATTGAGCACCTTAAGGTGCAACCCGGTGAGTCCGTTGCCACGTATGTGGGTAGAGCCCAAGACCTTTACTGGGATTTGCTAGCCGCCCGCTTCGATATGAAGCCGGATGATCTATCCTTTAGCGTGCTTGCCGGGTTGTCAAGCCGGTTTGAGGGGGTAGTAACGGTGTTGACAACCACCAAGGAGGAACTAGGCAAGGTGGAAGAGCTTCTCTCGACATTGCAAGTGTTTGAGCAAAGGCATGGGCTTCTTGGAGAGCAAGATAGCGGGGCCTCGGGCTCGGCAACGGCGGTGGCCTACGCGGCCAAAGGTGGCAACTTTGCTGGTAAGGGCAAGGGTGGTCCCGGGAAGGCTTCCATGGCTTGCCACTAGTGTGAAAGGATGGGGCACTTTGAGAGAGAGTACCGGTCCGGGTCTCGTGAGCCGCAGAAGCCCAAGTCGGGAAGAAAGTGCTACATATGCGGTAGCTCGGACCACTTCAAGAGGGAGTGCCCAAAGAAGGGGAAAACTGGGGGCCGGCAAGGGGTTGCCTTTGTAGCCGGGTAAGGGGCGGAGACCGGAAGGTGGATTGTTGACTCTGGGGCTAGCCAACAAATGACGGGGGTCAAGAGCTCGTTCTCAACGTTGGAGATGCTTGAGCCGGGGACTCGCGCAATCAAGTTTGGGAACAAGGGGTTCATTGAGGTAGCCGGGGTGGGCACGGTGGAGTTGCGATGCAAGACGCCGGAAGGTGAGCAAGTCAACCTTCTCCGTGAGGTTGCCTATGTCTCGGTGTGGCGGAGAACCTTTTCTCCGTCAAGGAAGCCACCGCGGTAGGAGCCGAGGTTGTGTTCCATGGGTAAGTGTGCGAGGTTTCCATGGATGGAAAGGTTGTGCTTCGGGTGGAGGAGAATGCGGAGGGGATGCCCGTTGTTGTCAACCGAAGACAACGTGGGAAGATACTTGCTTGCTCGTGAGGGAAGCCGAGAGCCCGGTGTTGTGGCACCGGAGGTTGGGGCACGCCGGGTACGAAAGCCTAGCCAATCTGGTTGATGGGGGACGCGGTCCGGGGTGTGGGAGTCAAAGCGGAGGCACTCCGGAGCAAAAGAACCTCGGTGTGTGAGCCTTGCATCATCGGAAAGGAAACCCGTGAGCCCTTCCCTAAGGAGTCGGACTCCAAGGATAGCAAAGAACCCCTAGAGCTCGTGCACATGGACGTGTGCGGGCCCATGCCGGTGACGTCAAAGGGGGGGAGTAGGTACTTGGCCACTTTCCTTGACGTCTATAGCAAGCTTTCGGTGGTGCAACCGATGAAGCGGAAGAGCAACGTCACGGCGGTCACGGAAAGCGTGTTTGCCCGCTTAGAGTTGCAATCCGGGAAGAAAGTCAAGGGGGTGCAAACGAACCGGGGCGGGGAGTACGTCAACGAGGGAATGACGGCCCTTCTCGGGAAGAGAGGGACGGTGCACCGCACCACGGCCGGGCACTCTCTCGAACAAAACGGTTCGGCGGAGCGGTTGAACCGGACGCTCGAGGAGAGAGCGCGGGCTTTGCTAGAAAATGCTGGGTTGGGGCCGGATTTGTGGGCGGAAGCGATGGTGACGGCCAACTACACCCGGAACCGGGTTCCATCGAGCGTGCACGGCAAGTCCCCGTGAGAGATGTTCTGCGGGGAGAAGCCAAACCTTAGCCACTTGCGGGTGTTTGGGGCGCGGGCCTACATCCACGTGCCCAAAGGGAGCCGGAAGAAGATGGAGCCGGTGAGCGAGCGACGGTGTTCTTGGGGTAAGAGCCCAAGTCCAAGTCCTACCGGGTCCTCCAAGAGCGGGACGGTAGGATTTTGACTTCCCACGATGTCATCGTGGATGAGCGCGGGCCCTCCGTTCGTTGAGCTTGGCTCCGATTCGAAGAAGGAGGAGGGGGTGCTCGCGGCCCTAGTCGTGCGAGCCCCTCGACTCGGATGGGTGTAGAGGCTATCCCTACGGGGAGGCCGACACTCAGCCCGGTGTAGGGGCTACTCCTACGGGGGAGGCCGACACCGGGAGCGAGGAATATCCGTTGAGGGGGACGGCGCTCAAGAGGAGACGGCGAGAAGATACCCCGCACGCGAAAGGCGGGCGCCCGGGGAGTGGTACCGAGCGAATTTGGCGGCGGAAACGGGGGAGCATCCGAAGGGTTCGGGGGAGCATCCGGAGCCGCAAACGTAACAAGAAGCCGTAGGGGGAGAAGAGAGCAAAGCGAGCTCTTGCGGAAGTCCATGGACGAGGAGATGCGGTCCTTGTTGGAGAACGGGACGTGGAAGCTTGTTGAAATACCGGAGGGGGTGAAGCCGGTTCCCATGAAGTGGGTTTACAAGATTAAGCGGGATCCGCTTGGAAACGTGGAGCGGTACAAGTCGCAACTCGTGGCGAAGGGATACACTTCGAGGAAGTCTATGCTCCCGTGAGCAAGCACACCACGTTGCGAGCGCTCCTAGCGGTGGTCGCAAAGCGCGACTTGGAGCTTCACCAATTGGACGTCGAGACGGCGTTTCTCAACGGGGAGCTCGAGAAGGCGATCTACATGCAACAACCGCAAGGGTACGAGCAAGGCGGGCCCAACGTGGTTTGCCACCTCAAGCGCACCTTAAACGGGGTGCGCCAAACGCCGCGTGCGTGGCACACGCGCTTGAAAGAGGAGCTCGGGAACTTTGAGTTCGTGGCGTCGTTGGCGGACACGGCGCTCTTTTCGGGAGTGGTGGACGGGGAGCGGATTTACCTCATTGTGTGGGTGGACGACATTCTCGTCGCGGCCCTGGGGGGCGGAGCCGATTGCGAAGGTGAAGGCGCACTTGGCGGAGAAGTTCGACGTGCCCGACTTGGAGGAGGCGACCTACTCCCTCGGGATGGAGTTGGCGCGCGATCGGGACGCGCGTACTTTGAAGCTCACACAGAAGAAGCTCACGGGGGAGCTTATTAGGCGGCACGCGTTGGCGGGCGCAAGAGCGCGCTCGGTCCTCCTTGGGGCGGGGAGAAGTTGACACGAGAGGGTGAGCCGCTCGACACGGCGAGATTCCCCTATAGCGAGCTTATTGGAAGCTTGTCGTACTTGAGCGTGTGCACACGGCCCGACATCGCTCAAGCCGTGGGTGCTTTGGCGCGCTACACGAGCGCGCCAACAGAGGCGCACTGGGCGGCGGCGCTTGGGGTGGTGCGCTACTTGGTGGGCACGGCGGGAGCCGGAATAACCTTCGGGGGGAGCGGCGAGGTCCTCGAGGAGTTTTGCGACGCCAATTATGCAGGGGACATCAACACAAAGAGTTCTATGACGGGGTACGTCTTCTTGATGTACGGGGGAGCGGTGAGTTGGTCGAGCCGTCTTCAACTGACGGTGGCGGCCTCGACGGTAGGGGCGGAGTATATGAGCGCGGAAAACGCCGTGAAAGAGGCGTTGTGGTTCCACAAACACGGGGGAGATCTCGGGTTGGACCTCGGAACGGTCCTAATTCATTGCGACAACCAAGGGGCAATACGGCTCCTCAAGCATCCGATCGCTTCGCAGCGATCGAAGCACATTGACGTGATTCATCGGTTTGCGCAGAAGCGGGTGGCGCGGAAGGAGGTCGAGTTCGCGTATTGCAAGATGGAGGACATGAAGGCGGACATCTTAACCAAGGCGTTGGCACCCGGAAAGTTCTTGAAGTGCAAGAAGAAATTGCATAGGATACTTAGTGCGTGGGGGAGTGTCAGATTTGGGCGGTACTAGCCTTCAGTACGCTCTAATATGCTGTGACATATCGTCCATAGAATCGTGGGTTTGATGCATAAGGTCGGCCGTACTTGCACGATTGAATATCCACCGTAGGAGGATGTGCGTAAAGTAAGCCGTAGGATTCAGTCCATTGTGCATGGGGTCTTTTGTGATGTGTCTTTCGTGTAGCCGTTCGATGGGTTCTTTTGTAGGCAACGTTGGATAGAAACCGTCGATTTGTCGATTGACACACCTAGGGTAATAGCTAGGCTTGAACTAGGCCACAAGACTTGGACTCATGTATCAAAAGAACCACACTCATTCCTATGAGTTGTGCACTTGAAAGGCGCTTGCTTCAACACATTGTGACCGCAGAAAGCGTAGCAAATCAACTTAGTGAAAGCCTGACGGCATCGAGTTTTCTAGTTGGTAAGAGTTGCAGGCTAGCAAGACATGCCAATGTCGGCGAACAACCTCCGATTCAGTTCGCCGCGGCGCAGAATCCAAGATCTCCATAATTTCCAGAGCCCGTACTTGGAGCCATGGTAGACATGAAGGAAAATGAAAAGATAACGTATGAGACGAGGCGTGTCACCAGGAACAGATGCGAAGCGGAGAGTACGACGTGTGCTTAGAGATTCAGCTTTGGAGAGGGGTACAGCCAAAGCCCAACATCGGAATGTCCACGACTTGACACCTTCGAAGGATGATGCCGATGTTCGCCAACACAGCATCTAGATGTGCCCAGAAGATGCGGAGCCTGCTTTAGAGTCTAGAAGTTCAGCAGATGCCATGGTCGAGGTTCCAGCAAAACCCTGAAATCTGTTCTAGAGATCTGCCATGTTCTGAAGGTCTACCAGAGGGGCCAAGCCTTCGTGGTAAGGTGTATTTGTACAGAGTGTCAAGCAAACCATCAATGCGCAAGGCTCTTTCGTCGTTGTGATCCAAGAATGACACGGCGCGGATGTAATCGAAGCATACTGAGAGCTCGTCAGCAGGGTGGGGAGATAATGGGCGGTCATATTCATGTTGTTGCCTTTTTTCTACTATTGCATGCAGGGCTCAGCAGCCATTGAATCTCCGCGCGGATTTAAGTGGCTGGCGCTTCCTCGCGTTACATCATAGATGGTTATAGGATCGATGATGGTGGTGCCACCAAACTTAGCATGGATCTCAACCCTGTCTTCTGACACTATTTATCGCGCATTTGGTGCGACCCTTCTCCCAACAAATTGTCACCGAAATCGTCGCACCGAGACCGCGTACCTGATGTCTGTAGCAAAATTTTGAGGTTTGTCTCACAGACTTGACAAAGCTTCAGACAATTTGGTGCGAATGTTTTCGAATCTAGGCGGGTTGATGGACGGACGGACACCACAACGCCGATTGATGCAATCAACTAGCTCTCTTGGTGTCTTCTAATTGGGAAATTGCAAGCAGACTCGTAGTGTCGACATAGCTTCAGACCAATCGGTGCGACTTTTCCAAAAACATGTGGGTTGTGGAACGGAAGGACACCAGAATGCCTGTATGGGGCAGAGCTCTCCATCCTTGGTGCCCAACTCGGAGATTTGACACCGGACGGGAGTCTTACAATGTTCGTTATTATTGACACCAAAAAAAGAGGCATAGGACCGGTAATAGTCGAGCAGCGACGGTGGCGCCAAGCAGCCAATCAGGTCGCGTAGAGCTCGAAATCGAGTCACTAAGAGCCCCCTAAAGAAATAGAGCGGAACTAGCCTCGAAATCCCGCTTGATTCGATCACAATTTGGTCCTCAATCAACCTTAAATCCCAATAGAATATCGACGGTAGGATGGGAAGTTATTTGGTGTTCTATTCACGCAATATTGACCGTCCGATCGTGAGTCGAGTCGAGTGATTTGGGAGCCCCGACCACTAGTGTGTAGTAGACCGAGTAGTAGTACGGTACTACCGACACCTCGGTGTAGTACTACGGACCACAAGTAGGAGTATTTAGCCCATAAAGCGAGTCGTATAGTGACCCGAGTGAGTCGTACAGGGATCCGATCACTTGAATAGGATTTCATATACTTGAATTGACTAGTGTCCGGTAGAGGTGGACTAGGCTAGTAAGACTAGGGTTCATCTACGTACGGATTTGGAGTGCCTTGGGTATTGCCATTTAATGGACACTCAGATCCCGGTAGTTGTGAACTTGAAAGGTGCTTGCTTTCAATAGGTTATGGGCCCACAACGCTAATGAGTGAGGGAAGAGTAGTAAGCCATTGCTAGCAATGACGATTCAAGGTTGGTGAAAGGTATTCAAGTGGGGGTTAAAGAAATGGAGAAATACTCTATCTCGCGACGCCCGTGAAAATACGCCCAAACCTTTTCCGGTACAAAGGAGTGCCCAGCCCAAGGAGCGCTGGTTGGCTAGCGGTAAAAATGGCTGAAGGAGTTAAGGTCACATAGAGCCTCTGAATGTTGACAACTATATGGTGTGGTCACAGAGAATGCAACTTCTCTTGACGCACAAAAAGATTTTAAAAAGGGTCATGGACCCGGCCGGTGATGCGCAATGGACCGAGTAAGCAAGAGCTTTGACAGGCTTGCACGCTCGGCAACAGCATCTGGGGGCAATCTGAGCAGCTAAGAATGCCAAAGTAGCGTGGGACGCGCTGAAAAAGACCTACAAGAGAAAGAGTGCGGCTCGGAAGTTGCAACTCCTTCATGATTGAGCACCCTCAAGATGCAATCCGGTGAGTCCGTTGCCGCCTATAGGGGTAGAGCCCAAGACCTTTACCGGGATTTGCTAGCCGCCCGTTCCGATGTGAAGCCGGATGATCTATCCTTTAGCGTGCTTGCCGACTTGTCAAGCCGGTTTGAAGGGGTAGGAACGGTGTTGACCACCACCAAGGAGGAGCTAGGCAAGGTGGAAGAGCTTCTCTCGACGTTGCAAGTGTTTGAGCAAAGGCATGGGGTGTTTGGGGAGCGAAATAGCGGGCCTCGGGTTCGGCAACGGCGATGGCCTACGTGGCCAAGGGTGGCAACTTTGCCGGCAAGGACAAGGGTGGCCCGGGAAAGACTTCCATGGCTTGCCACAGGTGTGGAAAGTTGGGGCACTTTGAGAGAGAGTGCCGGTCCGGGTCTCGATAGCCAGAGAAGCTCAAATCGGGGAAGAAGTGCGGTAGCCCGGACCTTTTCAGAGGGGTTGCCCAAAGAAGGGGGCTACCGGGGGCTGGCAAGGGTAGCCTTTGTAGTCGGGGAAAGGGCGGAGACTGGAAGGTGGATTGTTGACTCCGGGCCTAGCCAACGCATGACGGGGGTCAAAAGCTCCTTCTCAACGTCGGAGATGCTTGGGCCGGGGACTCGGGCAATCAAGTTTGGGAACAAGGGGTTCCTTGAGGTAGCCCGGGTTGGCACCATGGAGTTGCGGTGCGGGACGCCCTCGGAAGAGCGGGTTAACCTTCTCCGTGAGGTAGCGTACGTTCCGGGTGTGGCGGAGAACCATTTCTCGGTGAAAAAAGCAACCGCGGTATAGGGGTCGAGGTTGTGTTTAGCAGGGAGGTGTGCGAAGTGTACATGGACAGGGAGGTCATGCTTCGGGCGGAGGAGAATGCGAAGGAAATTTCGGTGATTTGCCAACCGAGGGCAACGTGGGAGGACACGTGCTTGCACGTGAGGGAAGGCGAGACTCCGGTATTGTGGCACCGGAGGTTGGAGCACGCCGGCTATGAGAGCTTTGCCAAGAGGGTCGAAGAACGAGCGGTCCGGGTTGTAGGGGTCAAAGCAGAGACCTTCCAGGAGGAGAAACCCTCGTGTGCGAGCTTTGCATCATGGGGAAGCAAACCCGGGAGCCGTTTTCCATGGAGTCGAACTCCAAAGAGAATACGGAGCCACTCGAGCTCGTGCACATGGACGTGTGCGGCCCATGCCGGTGACGTCAAAGAGGGGGAGTAGGTACTTGGCTACTTTCCTCGACTACTATAGCAAGCTTTCGGTGGTGCAATCGATGAAGCGAAAAAGCGACGTCACGGCGGACACGGAGAGCGTGTTTGCCCGCTTGAAATTGCAATCCGGGAAGAAGGTCAAGTCCGTGCAAACGGACCGGGGCGGAGAGTACGTCAACGAGGGAATGACGGCCCTCCTCGGAAAGAGAGGGACGGTGCAACGGACCACAGCGGGACATTCTCCCAAACAAAACGGTTTGGCGAAGCGGTTGAACCGGACGCTCGAAGAAAGAGCGCACGCTTTGCTGGAGGACGCCGGGTTGAACCCGGAAGTGTGGGCGGAAGCGATGGTCACGGCTAACTACACCCGGAACCGGTTGCGGGCTCGAGCGTGGACGGCAAGACCCCGTGGGAGATGGTTCACATGGAGAAGCTAAATCTTAGCCAATTGCGGGTGTTTGGGGCGCGGGCCTACATCCACGTGCCCAAGGGAAACCGGAAGAAGACGTCAAAGTGAGCGAGCGCGGGGTGTTTTTGGGCTACGAGCCAAACTCCAAGGCATACCGGGTTCTTCGGGAGCGAGATGGTAGGAATTGACCTCCCGCGATGTGATCGTAGATGAGTGCGGATCCTCTGTGGTTGTTGAGCTTGGCTCCAACCCGAAAAGGAAGAGGGGGGTGCTCGTGGCCCTAGTCGTGTGAGCTCTCCGACTCGGATGGGTGCAGGGGCTATCTCTACAAGGAAGGCCGGCACTCAGCCCGGTGCAAGGGCTATTCCTACGGGAAAGGCTGGCACCGAGAGAGAGGAGGCTAATTATCCGCAGAGCGGAAGCGAGGAGAGCGGATTGCCCAGGGGGGATACGGAGTATCCCGCGGACGATGAGACGGCGGACTACGCGTAGATACCCCGCTAGAGCGAGGCGGGCGCCTGGGGAGTGGTACCGGGCGAATATGGCGGCGGAGTCGGGGGAGCACCTCAAGGGGTTGGGGGGAGCATCCGGAGCCCCAAACATATCAGGAAACCGTAGCGGGGGAAGAAAGCGAGGTTTGGCGGAGGTCAATGGACGAGGAAATGCGGTCCTTGTTGGAGAACGGGACGTGGAAATTGTCGAAAAACCGGAAGAAGTGAAGCCGGTTCCCATGAAGTGGGTTTACAAGATTAAGCCGGATTCGTTTGGGAAGTGGAGCAATATAAGTCTGGCGTGGTGGCCAAAGGGTACCTGCAAAAGCAGGGAATTGACTTCGAGGAAGGCTCCGCCCCCGTGAGCAAGCACACGACTTTGCGGATGCTCCTTGCGGTGGTCACGGAGCGCGATTTGGAGTTGCACCAATACGGCGTTCCTCAACGGTGAGCTCGAGGAGAAACTTTACATGCAGCAGCCGCAGGGGTACGAGCAAGGCGGACCCGGGATGGTTTGCCGCCTCAAGCGCACCTTGTACGGATCGCATTAGGCTCCGCTGCGCGGCACACGCGTCTCAAGGAGGAGCTCGGGAACTTCGAGTTCGTGGCGTCCTTTGCAGTTGCGGCGCTCTTTTTGGCAGTGGTGAATGGGGTGCGTGTTTACCTTATCATGTGGATTGACGACATCCTCATCGGGGCCCAATGCAGGGAGCGGATCGCGAGAGTGAAGGCGCCCTTGGCGGAGAAGTTCGACGGGCGGGACTTCTGGGAGGCGACGTACTTCTTTGGGATGGACCTGTCGCGCGATGCAAAGGCGCGCATTATAAAGCTGACGCAGAAGAAGCTGACGGGGGACCTACTCGCACGGCACGGATTGGCAGGCGCGCGGGTGCGCTCGGTCCTTCTTGCCACCGGGAAAAGCTTGACGAAGGAGGGGGCGCCGCTTGACATGGCGAAGTTCCCCGTAGCGAGCTTCTTTAGCGTTTGCGTTACTTCAGCATGTTCACACGGCTTGATATCGCCTAGGCCGTGGGAGCACTGGCGCGCTACACAAGCGCGCCAACGGAGGCACACTGGGCGGCGGCGCTCATGGTGCGCTACTTGGCCGGAACCGGATAACCTTTGGGGGGAGCGACGAGGTTCTTGAGGGATTTTGCGACATGAATGTTGCGGCGCGGCGCGGACACAAGGCGGTGCACGACCGGGCACGTCTTCTGTGAATTTTGGAGGGGCGGTGAGTTGTTCAAGCCGTCTGCATCCAACAATAGTAGCGTCAACGGTGGAGGCGGAGTACTTGAGTGCGGCGCAGGAGGTTAAAAGGGCGTTGTGGTTCCGCAAGTTGGGGGAAGGTTTGGGGCTGGACCTAGGGACGGTTCAGATCTATTGCAACAAGCAAGGGGCGATACGGCGCCTGAAGCATCCGATCGCTTCACAGCAGTCGAAACACATTATCTGTTTCTTCACTCTGCGCGGGAGATGGTGGAGCGGAAGGAGGTCGGATTCGCGTACTCCACACGGAGGACATGAAGGCGGACACCCTAACCAAGGCGTTGGCAGCGGGGAAAATCTTGAAGTGCAAGAATGAGATAGGGGTTTGCGTAGGATACTTAGTGCGTGGGGGAGTGTTAGATTTCGGTTGTGCCATTCTTTCGTGAGTACGCCCCAAGATCCTAGATGATCTCGTAGCCGCTTCATTGAGTTTGATAGAGTGATAATTACCCCATTGTTAAATATCCCACTGGCTATTACCCCACTGGCATTCACCCCATTGGCAGTTACCCCACTGGCAGTTACCCCCACTGGTGGTAGTTACCCCCTAGGCCAATGTGGACCGTTGCATAGGCATCTTTGTGGAATCTTGAAGGCTAGGCCGTTGATGTTTGGTTGATTCGCGCAGATCGAGAATCTCACTATCTGTTCTGAGCAGACAACCCCAATGTTTCGTCAGTCTACACATATAGAGCTAGAGGTGGACTCGACCAAGACTAGAGTAGATCTAGCCACGGATTTATGACTTGGACCATTGACTTGTATCAATTGGTTACTCCTTTCTAAACGTTGTGCTTGACTTGAAAGGCGCTCCAAGACGCTTGCTTTCAACACTCTTCGAAGCAAGCAGTGGAAGAAGAACTTGCGGCAATCGAAAGTGCTCAGTTCCAGCTGCTTTCAGAGGATCAGAATGCACAAGGTCCGTTTGATTGAATATGGTGTTCAAAAAGAGGCGATAGAAGAGGAAGCCAACTCGGAGGTGTTTTCTGCGCGGGAGCAACAATCTGAAAAAGCCAAAGTGAGTGGAGCAACAGCCGACTCGGATGTTAGTCCTTCAGAGCCCGATGTCCAGGCCCCAAAGCGCCAGAAGGTGGGCTTGTCAAATACTCGGATTTGATTGAAGATCAGGCCATCTTAATTGCTTTGAGGACAGCGGCTAGTCGAGTAAAAGGTCTAGAAAGCTCGAATCAAACTCTCAAGCAACAGTTGAAAAGCTTATGGGACTTTAAAGCGGATGTTGCTTCGACCGTTCTTGCAAAGACGATCGACAAAGAGGCAGTTGAAAACTTTCTCATAGCACGCAGGCTGTTTGAAGAGGCAGGGGTTGTGGACATGCTTCCTCTATTAGAGCGCGCGATCATCAGCAGCGCCCTAAGTTCCCCTCAGGAGCACCTTGAGCGACTACTTCCAGGCAGTGGCTATAAATCTAAACTAGTCTAACACAAATCTGTGGCGATTCTCTAGAAGGTTCAAACGTTGTGTGGCTTCACGTCAAGGGCTGCCTTAGATCATTCCGCCTTAAGGTCGCTGCGAGGACCAATGAACGCTAATACTAATAAGTCGCACCACAGCAGCAGCAACGGCAAAGATGAATCTCACGAATCCTTCCAAACAGGCGTTGCAGCAATTCGAAGCCAAGAATAGCGTGGAGGGGCATGCCTAGCAGGAGCGTTTGGCAGAAATGAAGAATCTGGAGCAAACCCAAATGGCAAAGAGGCAGGTTGCGAAAGGGAAGGACGACGTCCTCCACGTGCGGCTGTCTTGGGACGAGACGGACCGTTGCTAAGAGTCTTTAGGCTGTTGTGGGGAAGACCTTTATGGGCAGACATAACACCCACGTAGCCCCTATTCTAGACAGCCTCGTTTCAGCTCCGGATCCGAGAAAAGTCAAAATGGAGTGGAGGCGACTGATCGCGAGCATTCATCGAGCAAGGAACGTTCTTGTAGACGACTCTGATGTCGACTGGACCGGAAGATGTTTTGCTAGCAGACCAGTGCCTCACTGAGAACCTCTCGAGATTGAAGTCGAAGGAGACGGGCATCAACGCAAGGATTGCGAAGAAGGAGAAAGAGTACCAGAGACGTCTTCGTGCAAAAGCAGCCGCGAAAGAAATGATCCGGCCGCAAGACAGCCATTGGCTCTAGAGCTAGATGCAAAGCAGCTTGCTGAAATCAACAAGCTCAGCATTCAAAAGCAGACCCTGGTCGGCACTTACTTTGGAGTCGAGAAGGTCGTGAAGTGTGCGGCCAAAGTTTGCCGCGCATAGCCCCAAGACTTGGGCTGTGGCAGTGCACGTCTAAATGCATTTGAGATCCCTGAGGAGGGGCGGCCGGACGGTGGCAGAAGGGAGGAGGATGCGGGAAGCGGACTGTAAGGCGAAACACCGGCTGGGAAAGAGCAGACGAAGCTCGAAAAGCTCCATGTCCTCGTGGGTTTAGCTGGCTTTCTGGACAAGTTTTCCTCGAGAAACGAGTTGCAGCCGCGAAGCCTTTAGAATTGCGAGCGCAAACGCTAGATCAGCAAGCCTCGGTAGTTGTCGCCCGCCTTATTTCTCGATGTCAAGCTCGACCAAAAAGCAATCGGGGTTCTGGTTAACTGGATTACGGGCCATATCGTCGCCATCTTCGGGGGGAAGTTGCGACCGTTGTGGACATCAAGCGATGGTGAGCATCATAACGTCATTTTCGAAGTCGACTGGCCAACCACAAATTGGAAGCTAGCTCGGGTTCGCGGGGGGAAGGTCGATGCTTCTTCCAAGGAGGTCTGCTTGCGGCTCTTCCCGAAAGAGACCTTTCGGACCCTCAGAAGCAAACGTTCAACCATGAGCTGCGTGCGCGGTTGCTCGAGGTGATGCCACGTGTCCCTCCGGCAAAGGTTCCGGTGCGAGGTTTGAATCTGCACGGGCCCGCTTCAAGCCTTCGGCCGTCCCCGGTGCTAGAGCTGGTTGCAGGGTCCGCCAAAGCTATGAAGTTGACGGCGTTGAGAACGTGAAGCGCTTGGACAGAGCTGGCTCGTCGCGGTGACATCATCAAGAAGCCGCTTAGGAAGGCAGCTTTTTCCCCTGCTCTCCGCATGGTGATAGGCAGCTGCTTCTATTCGTTTCGCAAGCCTCACCGCCCCGCACCTTCAGCGCGAAGCCGCTGTCGCAAGACTGTTATTAGAAGCCCTAAAGCTCACCTCCCTAGGTTCGCCTCAGCCTGCCTTTCTTGAGCCCGAGGACTTCCTTGTCGCTCCTTGTGAAGGGACATGAGGAGCAGAGTGTAATTCCTCTCTTCAATCAGAAAAGTTGAGGGTAAAGCTCTCCAGAGGTGGGCGGCAAAGGCTTCTGAGGATGACGAGCTGATCGACGAACAACAAAGGAACGCTTTGCTACTAGCCGCGAAGCCCGGCGGTCCATCTTATGCCAGCGTAGCTTCGTCCCCAGTAGCTTTCGAGACTGCAGCCTTGCTTCCCCACAGTTGGCAGCGATGCAGCAGTACTCGGATTGGCAGTGGCACCAAAGCTAGAGCTTCCCTCCGAGCTGCAGGCGAAGTACGAGGCCATGCTCGCCCTCCGCCCCCTTTCTTCGCTGACGCAACTCATGTCCAAGCTCGACAAGTCTTGCCAGCGAATGCAGCTCTTACTGGAGGCCGCATCGAGTCTCCTTCGACAATTCCCTTTTTTGCTTCGCGAATCTACCTCGGTTCCGTCTCGGCCCACCTGGAACCTGGATGCTTCTCGTCCGAGGACTTCATAAACCCCTCCCTGAAGAGACAAATTAACGGCGCGAACTGGGGCTGGTCTTACGGACTCACTTCTTTTGGCAACACCGAGTGGTCCTTAGTTGGGCAGGTTTTGAAAGCAGGACAATCCATTGGAGGGGAACTTTATCAAAAATCGAAAGATCACGCCCAAAGATGTAGTTGAGGAGTTGAAGCAAGCGCTCTTCGAAAAGCGCAGGTTGGAGGTGCTCGAATTCTTAACCCACACTTTTGTTCCGGCCGTGCATCCTCAAAGCGGAGAGCTTCTGTCGCCGCGTTGATAAAAGGACCGTGAGACCAAAAACTGTGGTCAGGCGTGCGCTCGTCTGCCCGCAAGTCTAGAACGTAGCGCCTTAATGCTTGATAAAAGGGCGCTTCCGATGGTTGCGGAGCAAGTGCCTCAGCTGCAATTTTTTCTCCTAGTTCTCAAGGGTGCAGTTGATTCTCAGCGTACCGCTTCAAGTTTGTCGCGCTCTTCATAAATAGGGCGCCGCAAAACGCTCTTACTAGAAGCAGAAGCATAGAAGAAGCTTGATTTTCAAAGTGTTGGGGGAACACATCGGGCGTGCGACCAACGGGGCCATACTGAGAGAGCCCCTTCACCAAGCGAAGTTTCTCATGCATTGCCTCTTTGGGGAGAGTGCGTACAGCGTGGTAGCCAAGCATCCACAGGTGAGCCAACATTGGACGTTTGGTTGTTGGCAGCTTTGTAACTGCCAACGTATCAAAGCAAGCTGGTGTTCCTTTTGGCAGGCTCAGATGGGGTTCAAAATTGTTCAAAAGCTTTGGGTCTAGTAGTGTGCGATCAAACTTCGGTTGAAAGCTGCAGCTCTTATTGCCCATCTTTTCAAGGTCATCGAGTTGCTACACCAAAGAGAAATATATAAGGTTGATGATTTAGATCCGACGAGTCTCTGCAAACCCGCGCGCGGCCGCATCTTCCGCTCCCACGTGATGGGCCTGCCGGCACGGACGCTTTTCGACATGCTGACGAATGCGGATGCGCACAGGCAATTCGTTAAGGCGTATTCAAACCATGAGCAGAACTTGAAACTTTGGCTCGTGCCCCAAGCCTTGATTCCGAGCCGAAACTGAATGAAAAAGGCAGAACGCGAGCGGTGCCTTGAGGCCCGAGCTAGCTTTGGCTTTTGCAACAAGTGCTTTTTTTGAGTGAGGCCTGCCTAGCTTCTTTTCTGCTTCTTCAAACCGTTCGATTCTTCACATCGCCGCTGTCGGCACTTTGCCTCTAGGTCAAGTACTTTTTGAAACTTTTGAAATGGATGTATTCAGCATATTGCCGACTCATCATTTTGACGTCGACTCCTGCAAATGGCGAACGTGTAAGACTTATGGTATCGGGATGCATTGAGTTGGTGACAAACGGAAATTCTAGATTGTTTATTGGACTCTTGCTGCACGAAAATGGATTGGTGCTCGCTGTTTTGTCTTGCAGAACCACTGGTCCAAGGCGCCATGCTCACAAACGAAAACGAAAATTCTTTCGCGTCAATCGTGCGGCTTGCAGTTTGTAGGTGGGTGGAAGCCCACTGTCCAGCAGCTCATCTCATACAGCGCAATCTGGACTACACGGCCCGCACTAGGCGCATGGCGTACGAAGACCTCGGGTGGCGCACGAAGATCTCCAACAACGCAAAGTACACGAACGATTCAGTCGAAAGTGACCCGTCTCGAATATGGAACGACGGCCTCAGAGGAGGGGTAATCATCCGGGCGACAGAAAAAGTATCAGGCCAACATCTTGAAACGCAATGCAAACGTAAGCAAAGGAGGTCAGCTAGCACGATATCACCACGTGGTGCGAATCGAAGAGGCCGAATGAACGTCTGACATTTAGAGATAATGCTGAAGCACAGATAAGCGGGAGCGACGGAGTCTGTGTTGACGGGTATAGCGTTGATCGCTTCCGCGGCGAATGAAAGCCTATTGAGACATGGGCATTTAGGGACCGAATCTCTGGGTGATTCTAGGGTTTTAGGATCACGACGTCGACGGTAAGTCGACGGTAACTAGAAGTTACGCTTACACGGTTAAAGGCGCGCGGGTTACGGTTTTACACCCGAATGACTTGGCGATAACCGTCGATATTGTGTA
>DF237911.1:0-21457 GCA_000708835.1 Klebsormidium nitens | reverse complement strand
TCAAACCTTGGCCGCCTGACCTGACTGCTTTCAGCCCATCGCAGAACTTGGCCGAAAGCGCAGAACCTGGGCCGTTCGATGAATTTTGTCCTAGCATCCGAGGGCCCAAGTTTTGCGCATCGGGCAAAGTTCTGCGATCGGCTCATGCAAATCGGACTCGGGTCAAGCGGCCAGGTTTGACCGAATGTGCAATATGCTGCACGGGGGTCAAGCCCGGGGACCGTAGAGCAGAAACCTGAGGGCTCAGTGAATCTGTCACATTCCGGGCAGAACTAATCTACGATGTGATACTGAACTTGCCTCTTAACCCACGCGGTCCACGATGGCCGGAAGCGTGGGAGGAAGGACCGACTTTAGCTACCGGGATTGAGAAACTGAAGTATAAAGTAGTGGTCGGTTGGCTCCACTTCACACCGGGAGGAACAACCCGGTCGATGTAGATCTGGTTGAGGGTTTAACTTGTTTCTCCAAGTCCGTAAACTGTACGGTCAATCCACAATCCTAAGTTTACTTCCGCCTTGAGCCTCGGTTGGATATTTGCAGCGACCTGTTGAGCAGATATGTACCAAAACTTTCGCCCTAACACGACGTCCCGAGTAGTCATTTTCGACGGACCCTTTAAATGGCGGTAGATTCAGTTCGATAGAATTGACGTGAGGTACAATCCGTCACAAGATTCTGTCGCTAAATGCAAAATTGCCAGAGCGCGCGGCATCCAATCCGGCGGTTTCGACGATAAATGCGAATTTATGTAGAAACAGGGCAATATTCTAGTAACATCGATAGCTAAGAAGTTCAGTAACTACCATTATCAGGGAGGCAACCATTACCACAGGGGATCAAAGTTTTCGTCAGGCCTCGTCAACTTCAACTTCAACTTCAAGTTCCTTCACACCGACAGAAGTGTGCGTGGAAAATGTTGGAACACCTTCAATGGCACCTGTCGCTGGGTAGTAGGGCGACCATGTGACCTCAACGCTTGCTTGAAGAAGAAATTAACGCAGATTACATATAAGTTAAAACAGCAACCCCATCGATGGCGCAGGCGGCGCTGTGCGGGCGCTTCCAGATTGCAGCGCCCTCTCCGTCCAGCAGGCGGCAATGCTGTGACTTTTCGGCACCACCTCCATCGTCGGGCTTCCCAGGCTTCCAGGCATTCCTCAAGGGCCATCATGGAATCCACGTGCAATGCAAACACCTGTCGCCGTTCCTTGGAGCAGCGCTGCCAGCTGTCACGACAGGTGCAAAACGACTTCAAAGAACTGCAAGAAAAAGCAGGGGTGGGCGAAATGTCACAGCGGCTGAAAGTCGGGGCGATGATACGCCGGAGGGGCGGACTGAGGGTGGTTTCGTAGAAGAACGGAGTGTGGGGGCAAATCCAGGAGGCGGCATTTCGGACGGTGGGCGTTTGGACGGAGGTGGGGCGTCCAGTTCGGGCGGCGCTGATAGGATTGAGGCACAAGAAAGTGGTTGGCAGCAGCCGCCGGGAACTAGAAGTGGAGAGTGGGAAGATGAAAGCCGCGGCGAGAAAGAGTCGGTGCTTAAGAGAGCGATGGCGCGGGCGCGAGCTGCAGAAGAAGCTGCAAATGGTGCCAGCGGAAAAGCGTCGTCGAGCAGTGCAGAGTCTCAAGAATCTGCATACGAGCAGGCTTGGGAGGTGGATGAAAATGGCGGCTGGGACGTGATTGGGGAGGACGAGATCGATGACGTCGTCGCTGAGGTCGGCGGCGATTTCGAGGGGGATGACTTCCCGGACGTGGAGATCGCCACCCCCACGGAGCTGACGGCGGCGGAAGCGGTGGCGATGCTTCCGGTGGGGCTCATGGACAGGGCGAGGGAGGTGCGGGAGTTTTATGCGCAGAAGGAGCGGCAGGGGGCAGTCGACAGGGGGGAATTGCCCCCCCCGTTTGCAGGTACGGTGGATGTGGCAGAGATTGGAAGGCGGGGAGGGCCGGAAACGTGGTCAAGCGAAGTGAAGGCGAGGAAAGCGAGGGAAGAAGCGGAGTTCAGGATGTGGGCTGCTAAGCAGGGTTGGGAAGAAGAGGAGGAAGAAGAAGAAGAAGGGGATGAAGACGAAGAGGAAAGAAAGCGAATGCAAGCGGAGGCGGCAGCAGAAGAAGGATCGCACTCGGAAGTGAGTGCTCTGGATTCAATTGATCCCGAGACTGCCAGCGCAAATACGAGGCCGGTCACATTAGATGCGTCAGAGGAGTTGGGATTGTCAGAGCGGTTGGCGGCGTCTGAAAACTCGGAGACGTCAGAGACACCTGACGCATCCGAATCGTCCGAGGAGACCATTCGGACGGTGCCCATCGACGAGTTCGGCGACCCCGATTGGAACTACAAGCCCGAGTCCGAGAAGAACTCCGAAGAGGAGAAGTTCGCGATGAAAGTGGACGACCTGCCGCCCGATCTGCTCGAGCACCTGAAGAAAGCGCGGGACCGGCAGACGGAGAAAGACGTTGAGGTGGTGGATTGGGGGTACGACCAGGTGGCGGGCCAGCAGACGCCCAAGTGGCGGCGGGAACTAGAGGCGGAGGAAAAGGCAAAGAAGGAGAAGGAGAAGGCGCAGCTGGAGGACTACATTTTCCGGTGAGCGCTTGGTTCTGTCTGAGTTCTGTCCGATTCCCCTTGGGCTGTCTTGTTTATCTGGTTGGTTCTTTTGAGTTGTTGTCATGCAAGTATCGGAAGTAGGTGCCCGGGGCTTGCATCATTTGGAAAGCTTTGAGGCTTCGATTGCCTAAGATAGAAGTAGGGCGCCGAGAAAGGTTAACGCATTTCAACTGCTTGCTGTCTTAAACGTGATTGGGGTCGTCATTCAATTGTCCCGAAAGCAGAACAGCTTGGGGTAGTAAAAGCATGCCATCCGCCTAGTCACGAGGTAGAACACTATAGCCCTGGTCAGCTTACAAAGTCCGCAGAATCTCCTCGACGGTCAGGAGGGAATACACGGTTCAACATATCGCGATGGGCAGATGCAGGCAACGGTATTTAAGGAGAAGCGGAATCTGAAACGCTGTGCCTGTCGATATCCTTGCTTGACTCTGCAAGAAGAAATAATTCTTTGTTGATGTCAGCGCCTCACCTTTCATCCAAAAAGAAGGTCTCATTTACACGTATAGGAGGATGGATCCAATCTTGTAAATTCTGGACATGAATCAATCTTAAGAATTTACACTCCGACATCCGTGCTTGCATCAGCCGGGGCCTTTGGAGCTCGGATAGAAGGGCATGAAGCTGACTGAATCCAATTCGAGGGGAGTCACGCAACCTTCTGATCTGATCCATTCCCGTCCAATCTGTTCTCGACTTGCAGAAAAAAGCTCTTTACTTACGCGGAAAAGAAGGGCGTCAAGGTCACTGAAACGCGCCATGTCTATGACGAGGAAGGGCGCGAGATCAGCCGTGACGGGAAGCCCCTGAATGGGGCCGCAGAAGAGGAAGCGGAAACGGATTCCGTCGACGAACTCGAGCCGGAACCCGAGCTGCCGGACTGGGAGTCCGCCATGGAGCCGTTCGAGGGAGAGTACTCGGACCTTTCGGACAGCGATTCAGACGACGACGACGATTTGGACGAAGATTCGGACGGCGAAATCGTGGAAGCGGAACTCGTGCAAGAGACGGAAGGTTTGGGAGGCGCGGGTACGGCAAGATCTGATTGGCGTAAGGGAGGGGCGGCGTTTGGCGGAGAAGTGCGTGCCGGGGGTTCAGAAGAGGCAGTTTCTGGTAGTGACACTCCGAACGAGAATGGGGACGATAACGGGCGATTCTCGGAGGGCTTTACGGTGATGGCGGGCGAGCCGGGGTACCGGGCGGTTCTGCAGTCGGGGCGGGACAGTGCCACAGAGTCTGGCAGTCGTTCGGACAGTGGCAATTTGAACGACAAAGCGGCCCGAGCTCAGAAGCGGGAAAGGGTTTCTGGGGCTGGGTCCGCCGGGTCGAGCGGTCTGGGCAGTAGCGGAACGGAGCAGAACGGACCGGAGCGGAACGGAAAGGAACGGAAGAGGAGTGGGAAGAGCGGAAACGAGGCGCGGGGAGAAACGCAGGAGAGACCGGCGGAGTCAGGTGAGGACTTGTTTGCAAGCACGTACCTGAAGGAAGACGAGGATCTGGGGATTGATTGGGGCGAAGAGGAGTACGAGGACTGCTTTTCGGACGGAGAGGAGGAGGAGTCGGACGCCGAATCGGACGCACCGGAACCGTCCGGAAACGGAAAGGAACGGATGGATCCGGAGCATAAGGAGCGGCTGCGGGCGATGCACGACGCGCTGGAGCGGCGGCTCGAGCGTCCGAAGGGTTCGGACGGTGCAGATGGAACGAAGGCTGCGGATAGAGCGGAATCGGACGGTTTGAAAGCTTCGGACGCGGCAAAAGCGGCCGGTCCGAAGCCGTCGGACGGTCCAGACTCTGCGGACGGTGACGAAGATTCGGACGACGAGGAGATGAAGCAGGCGGAGCTGAAGCAGTGGGCGAAGGAACTGGAGGCGGCGCTTCCGAAGGTGACCTACAAGCAGTTTGAGTCGCTGAAACCTGTTTTGGAGGAAGCCGGGTTAGAGGAGGAGGGTTTGAGCGACCTGCTTCTCAAACCCGGGTTTGGGAACTTCATGAGCGATCAGCTGTCCAAGCGGTCGGGGACGCTGGCGCGGCGGCGGGTGACGTTTCCGGTAGCGGCGGTGGGGTTAACGCTGCGGCAAATGGGGTTAAGGGGACGGAATATTAACCAGATTCTGGCGAGCGACAAGTGGGCGGAGAATCGGTCCGTAGAAAGCGCGTCCGCAGCAGAAACGGACAGGACAAGGGAAAGTGAAGAAGAGGAAGAGAGTGAGGGGTCTGATCTCCAGCAAGAAAGTCTCCCGGGGGGGCCCGCCGAGCCCTCAATTGTTCCCCCTGTTTCGGAAACCCTCGCTCCAAAGCCCGCTGCTCCTTTTGTAGAAAGCACTGCACCGTCGGATGTTGAGTCGAGTCCCCGGACAGGCGTCAACGAAGCCGCAGACGATACCAATTCTCTTGAGGAGTCTGAGGAGCTCAAGAAAACGCTGGGGCTCAGCGGAGCGACTCTGGACGACATTTTCAAGGACGGGATCCTGGATAAGGAGGAAGTGACGGCCAATCTGAAGGAGCAGTTGCGGGAGTTTGAGAGCGAGGCTTTCTGGGGCGGGGAGGTGGACCCCATTCCCGATGACGACATCAGACCCGTGGTCGAGAAGGTGAGAGCGAAGCTTCTGTAATTTCATGAGGTGTTACTTTCCCATAGGATACAATGCAGACGTGTACGTCACCTGGCTTGATTCTAAACAGCATTACATTACTGCCGGGTAACAGGAGGGGTTTTTGAAGCGTTTGAGTAGGTATGGTTTCTGCAGAGCACGTAATTGTTGACTTCAGAGGTTTCCGTTTAGGTCTGTCCCGAGCATCAGTTGTGTGCTACCTAGCAGCAACGCTATCCAAGTAGGGGAGTATGCCCCACAATTGAGCATCTAACTTTTACCACCGTCGGTAGGTCAGGTAAATTTCAACAACGCAGGCGAAGCACTGAACTCCTACGCTTAAGATTGTCTTCAATCTGCTGCCACGCTTTAGGCACCCCTGTAACTTGAGTTCAACCCAGTTCCTTAACCCGCTTTGCAGGCAACTGTCCCCCCTACCGACGGCCCGATCCGGTTCGAGGGCGAGGAGATGAAGCTAGCGGAATTGGCGGAGCTGGCGAATGTGGCCCCGGAGGAAGACCCGTTTAACCAGCCCCTTGTGCAGCAGATTTCCTCGGATGAGTGGGAAGACGTCACGAGAGACCCGAGCCCGCTCGTTGTCGAGGTATTTGCCACGTGGTGAGCGATCCTACTGCCACGTGCTCCGTGGTTCTTCTTTCCACACGGCTGTCCAACGTTTTCAATTTCCCGTTTCCGCCAGCCTTTTGATGTGACATCCTATGTGACAAGTTGGAAGCGAACCTGTCTGAGCCCGCTCGTAATTGAGCATTTTGCGAGGTGGCGAGCAGTGTTGGTCGAAGCCTTACATTCAACCAGTTTGGTTGTTGAACTGCATCTAGTTGTTGACCTTATGACCTGCGATCAGATCAAAGATTGGTTACCCAAGATTCAACTCCTTTCGGTGCACTTGAGCGTGCCGCGAAAGCGAGCGGGCAGGTCACGTGTCTGACCATGACGGAACACCTTCCCCAAACAAACAAACAGTCAAAGTTCGATAATAACATTTTGTCCAGACAAATCAAGGCTGGCATCTTATCGATGTGGACCGCCGCTTTCCAGCAATAAGGCTTGGGTACGCCGACCTGCCAGTTTACAAGGCCCGAACATCTGCTGAGAGATGCCTGCTATCTTTGACTGCAGGGCGAGGCCCTGTCGCAGAATGGCCGTCGAAGTGGCCACGCTCGCGCGCACCATGGGCGAGCGCGTCAGGGTAGGTCCCTCATCCTGTGCTAATGACGCATCGTGTGACGTCATCGCTTGGATGAGACGGTTGCCACATACTTCTTTGATTCGTGCGTTTGCCTTATTCCTGGCTGTTTTGATAGAGCAGATTGCAAAGAGCACTTTGCAGGCCGGTGGGTTGCGCGACAGTTGTACAATACTGATCAGCCTTGGCCAAAGTGGTCTTATCGCGGTAACCCCGATACAAGCGCCCCTCTTTGCCAAGCGTTCCCACATCCACGAGTGAAAGGAAACGGAGCAATACGGGTTGAGCTTGTCAGAAGTCATCATCGTGAGGCCTTTGGCCTTGACTTTCTTCCCATGTTCTTCAGGCGTACACTTATGATCCTTGTGTCAGATGACGGCTCCTATTCATTTCATCAGGTCATCAAGGCGAGTGGTAGACGCATGCGACTTGTCTCATTCACCAGTCAACCCACCTTCTCGGCCCCGCAAGCGATTCCGCTCTTGCTCACGCATATATTCCGCTTCCGTTCAGGTCGTCAAGCTGAACGCGGAAAACGAGAAGGCGCTCGCGGCCGCGCTGCGCGTGGCGAATGTGCCGACCGTCATCTTCATCCGGGACTACACGGTCGTCATGAAGCTCGACTGTGAGGCGGCCAGCCTTGCTATGCGTGTCCTGTTCCGGCTTTCTTTCTTCTCGTCCTCTGACCCTTTGTGTTTTCGTCTTCGTCAATGTTGACTTGCTTCTTTCTTCAACCCAAGATTTCGTTATCGACTTGATGTTTTTCATCTTATTTGCTTGGTAACTAACTGGAAAATCGTGAAATGACGTCGTCGGACTTTTCAATCTCATTCTTCACGGTCTGGGTCCCTCTTTCTCAGCTTTTTCTTCTGGGATGCGACTTTCTTCAGAGCGCTCCCTAAAACCGGATAATACTTGGTCGAACTCGAAGTGCCGAACGTTTGAAACGCTGGTCAATCGCCCACAAGAAAATTGTCAAGCCCACTTGGCGTTTCGTCCCGCTTTCTGAATGAAAACCTTTGTCGTGCCCTCGTAAAGATCGTAATGCAAAACGGCACTTCAGCAATTCTCAGCTCTCGGGGTAAGCGCTGACCCGTGTTCCCTCCATTGGAGCGCAGTGGTCGACCTATTGGGCAGTAACCTGTTGAAGGTCTTTGCCCGTGATTAATTCAGAACTTCGCCAAACCTAGCTGTCAGGTTAAGCGCTAACCCGTATCCTCTCCATTGCAGCCGTGGTCGACCTACCGGGCATATCTTTGATTTTGATCGGGGTGCAATGCCACCAAACCTAAGCTGTCGGGTTAAGTCCTAACCCGTGTGTTTTCTTTGCAGCCGTGGTCGACCTGCCGGGCAGTGACCTCGTAGAGATCGCCGAGCACGTCTTCTTCCGGGGCCCATTCCCCGAGTGCATGCAGCGGGCGGTTGAACAGCGCGGGCAGGCCTGAGACTTTACTTGCGACGATTCTCTAGAAAAGGGGTGTGATTTGGGACATTCATATGTGGCCGCTGCAGAGATTTCTGCATCGCTTCGTCAAACGACGCTTGGTTGCATTTATTAGGGATGCCGCCGAGTAAGGTCAAACGGTTCAAAGGTTCGGTTTCTAGCTTATAGATGTCCCGGACTCAGAAGATATGTCAGGCCGTAACAGAACCAATTACGTCGCGGGCAGTGATCTGGCTCAACTAAGAGTTTACGCCGCCACCACCAGTTCGACATGCACGGCTCGTGTGCACTTGGAATGGCCAGACATCGGGTAATATTCGAAAATATGACTCAGTCCATGTTGCAATCTTCGAATTTAAAAAATTAAAGATGTGTTGCAATCTGTTTGGACGCGCTCGTATCGCTAGCAATGATGATGTCCGGTCTCTGCATGTCCATGTCCGTTTTCGGCTGCAGCCGCGGATGTTCGAGTCCGATCAGTATTGACATAGGCTGGCTCGACGTATGCGGGCGCGCCGGGGCCGAACATACGGACAGCAGCTAGGCCGGGTGCACTCGTTCCAAGCCGCACGGCGCAAAAAAAAATTGGGAACCGTCTGAGACACCGGGCTCATCAGCTGGAGACACCGGGACTACTATACGCGAGGCCAATTTGGTGGTCCTTCCCCTGCTCACCCACCAAACGGCATGGCCGCGATGTTGACGAGAAGGATCAAACGCTTGACCCCTTGTATATGGGCAACGTCACAGTGACGTCACCTCAAGATGGTCCAAGCTGCACGGCGCTTTCAACCAGACTTGAAGTAATTCGGGCCGCCTCGGTCGGTTTGGCCTGCACCGCCGTTTGATCCCGTATATACAAGTTCAGCATATATATGCCAGCAGGCCATGGCGGCCTGCAATTCATGAGCTGATTGTAGCGGGCTCAACGTCACATATGCACTATAGAGGGCCAGCACACACGTTGCAATGAAATTGTAGTATTGGGCTTGATTCCCAGGCTTAGCTTCAAGATTGAACTGACTGTCGGATCGGCGCCGCGATCGAAGACATGTGCCATGATCAGCTAGTAATTGCTGCTTTCGTGGAGGGACAATATCGCGTAAGGTTTTAATTCGCTCGCAGACTGTCAAATGTGCATGTGAACATGCATGAAGCTTAAGCTGGTCCCAGCGCGCTTAATGCACTCGGAGTCTACTGGGCACCCGGTTGATGCCAGTGGCATATTGAACACACGAGTCCACATGCATGGATCTCTGTCAGCATTGACGGTATGCGCCAATTTGCCGCGGTCTTCCTTCAGCTCAATCAATGCAAGGTGGAGCCAGTTGGTATGCTCATTCTCAGGTCTGCCGGCTCACAACCGACTTTCACAAGCAAAGATAGCCTTCTCGTGTAGGGAATCTTCAAAAGAGTTCTCGCGCACATTGTTCCGAAGGAGAGCTTATCATTCTCTCGCCCGCGGTCGAGTACGACCAGGGTTCCCAAGAACTGCGGCTCAACGAGGCCTCCGTTTCCGTATCTCCAGCACTTCCCGCCGCTCTTTCCGTGCCGGAATTCCGCTCTGTCTACCTTCCTGCTTGCGGTTTTCAACGCTCCTGTCCAACCGCCCCGGGCCAACGTCACTTATACTCCCATTCCCCCGGCCCGAGTCCCCAGTCTTTTGGCCAACCTCTTCTTCCTCGTCGTACGATGCTAAGTCTATTACCTCGACGGACAGTTTCCCCTTCGACTCAGCCGGTCGGTTCAATGGCCGCTTCACGTCTACTTTCTCGTTTGCCCCACCCCCGTTCCGAGAATGAATTCCCGCATCAGTGTCTATCCCTTCTGATTGAACCGGCAGCGTTGCTGCAGTCGCGTCACCCGAGGCTCGCCCTTCGTCCCGCTGCGACGTCCCTTCACTTCTTCGAACGAACCCAGCCAGCTTTGCCTGGTACGAATCCTCTATATCGGACCCCTTTGTCCGGTTCTTACCCCGCATATCCTGCTTATCACTTCTTTCCCGCCGCTTCTCATTCCCACCACCTCCCGCGAACCCCTTCACCTCATCCCCCTGACTCTGCTTCGCACCTGCAACAACCCCCCGGGCCGAGAAATCCCCACTCAACCCGCTCGAAAATACCAGCCTTTTCGCTGACGACTTTTCAACCGCCTCCTCACCACCCTTCACTCTGTCGAACTGATCCGCAAGCCTCTTCGGCGGGGTATGTTCTACCAGACAGTCCTCAGCGCGCCGTTTCGACGGAGTCACGGGCGAGCCCTGCCCGGGGGATCCCTCCGACGGGCTCCTCCGGACAGGCGTGGTCGGTCGGTCCGAGTCGCCGACACGTGTCGCCTTACGAGTGCGTCGCGGGGGCGAGTCGTCGATCTCCACCGGCATCGCCCATGTGCCCAACAAACCAACCGAGGACTCTGTCCCACCTCTAGTTGTCTTCCGAGCTCCTTTCATCGCCGTGTCTCTCCTCCGCACCTCATCAGCAACACCTTCCCCTTCGCTCTCGTTCTCGGAGAACTCCACCAACCGCCTCCCCTCAAATTGCTCTTCCAACTTTTCCTTTCCCTTTTCTCTCCTCAATTCTCTCCTGTCCACGCCGTGCACATACGGAGCCGCCAGATCACCCGCACCCCCTGCTGACGCGACCCCACCTATTGCTGACGTCACTCCCCCGTGCCCCGGGTCGAGCGTCGCGAGCCGCCGCTGCAGTTCCGCCAGCTTCTCGAAGCCCGCGCGCCGCTCGGGGTGCTTCATGAACGGGCTCTCCGGCAGTTGTTCGAGGAGTGAGGCGCGCCGCCCGAACGTGCCCGGGAGACCGTCCGAAGAAGCGTCCGCACCTAGTTGTGGAGCAACCCAAGAAGCGTCCGCGTCTAGTTTTGGAGCGTCCGGAGCAGCGTCCGCATCCTCTTCCACTAGTTGCGAAAGCCCCTGTCTTTTCTTCTGCGCGAATGGCCCCCTTTCTGTTCGCAGCTGATCCAATTCCTCGGAGCCCCTTCCCGCATCTTTGAACCGGTCAAACTGCGTCCGTTGATCGATCCGATCGGACGGCCCAGCGTCGTCCTCTGCAAACGATCCGTCCCCTCCGCGAAGAGACATATCGCTCCGTTTTCCGGACGTCCGGAACGGCTCTCCGTCGCTGCTTCCAGGCCAAAGACCAGTGCGAATCGAATCACCAGAGGAACGGAAGGGATCCCCTGTGACTTCGGCTGTCGTCTCGCTTCCCCCCTGGTCTGCAGCCAGCTTTTGCGCCCCCCCATTTGCACCCCCTTCCGGCCCCCCCTTGTCCGCAGCGGGAAACGCACCCCCCGTTGGCAGAGTAAACCTCGCTCCCCCTTTCTTGGTGACGAAGAACGACTTGATGTTGGTCTGCTTCAGAGCCGCCTTCTCTTCGCGCTCCTTCTTGCGCGCCTCCTTTTCCGCTTCCTTCTGCGCCTTGGCTCGCACCTTCTCAGCCTGCATGAACAAAACGTCGTCAGCCCGCTGACGTCTTGCTGGCGTCAGCAATCGACATTCTGAAATCCAGTTGATGAGGGAGACCTTCATTGCAGCGTGGCCGGCAATGTTGCTCACAGCGAGACTTAGGCTGGATGCAAACGAACAGATATTTTTATTTGTCAAGGAATGTAAGCCATCGTCAATCGCTGAGCGACGAGAAGTGATACTTTACCCGCACAGGTTGAGGTGTCTTTGACTGGATTCTTGAGAAAGGCTGGAGGCTTTGCGGAAGGAGCGAACGGATAAATCTTGCTCTGGCCACATTCAGAAACGGACTCTGCATTGGTTTCTGCAGTCCAGACACACGCCCCTCTTTTTTCTACAACGACGTGTTCTCGATCGAAAAAACAAACTCCGCAGATATGCCCCACAAGAGTCCGCAGACCTAACTTCCTCCTTCTCAACTTGATTCCCTGCTCTCTCAACCGCATGCACAAGACGGGATTCCACTCGAAAGCGATCCCCTCCCGTCCTGTTAACAAAGAAAACCTGGCCACCAATTCCAATACACTTACCAACGCCTCTTCAAACGGTTCCGCCACGTCTGGAAACGACAAGACCCTTTTCGCGTCCCAAGTTTCTGTTCAAGAACGAGTTCCAACCAAGATTCGTTCACCAGATCCATTCGCTTACCAACGCCTCTTCAAACGGTCCCGCCACGGTCGGAAACGCCAGTTGCACCATCAACTTCCGTTCGTCGGTCGAGAACCCGCTGGCCTTCCTCCACTTTAGGACCACCTTCTTCGGCCCCTCGTCGTCCGCTTCCGGGCCTTGTTCCCCGTCCTCGTCGCGCTCTTCTGCCTCCTCCTCCCCGTCGGCTTCGTCAGAAACAAGGCCTCCCCCCGCCTGGTTTGTTCCTACATCACTCCTCCCTGCATCGTTAGGTGTAGGTATCGGTCCGTTGTTCGCAGGAGCTTTAGAAACCAGATGTTCACATTCTTTCCAGTCATTTCAGCACTGTCACAATCCTCCAGAAGAAACCTGCATTGCTGCACGACGGTCAAGAGGACTTAGAAAGCTATAGCCTACACTTGTCTTCCGTGTAGATTCAGCAGGGGTCCGACTTATCCCAAACCGGAGTAGCGTACCTTGCACCTTCCACACTGGGCCAGGAAACCACTGTTCGTCCACTCGTGTTCATCGACTCGTGTTCTCCGACGTTTTCTTCTTCTCGTGTTCATGCACTTTGTGTTCATTCACTTATCTTCATTCACTCTTGCTCAAACCCGCATCTGGAGATTGATAAGGCCTTGTATCGGGTACCCACCTGCCGAATCGCCTGCGACGCGCCGCCACTGTATCCGATACAGGGCCTCCGAGGCATCCACCTTGATCCGCTCCACCTTGCTGGGTTTGAAGCTGGAGTCAAGAAGCAGGTCGTCTGGTGAAAGCTGTTGTAAGCCTGGAGGTGCGACCAATGCTCCCACTCGGTGCAGGCACCCGAGGTCGGAAACCATTTCCCGATGGAGGCGAGCCGCCATAATCTGAGATGAACAAAGTGAACTGTAAGAACCCCATACGAGTGTTACAGCTGTTTTCGTCAAACTTCTCATCGCGGCGTCAATTCACAATCCCGAACTTTGCGAGACCGTTTCTTGATTTGCAACAAAGTGAAGTTAGCTTTACCGATATTGGGGCGTTGATTCCAGTATGACGTTGCGCTACCACAGGTCTTCAGCATCAGGATTCAGAAACCGGATTTGCGAGTTGAGGATCGGAAACCGACGAGTTTCGATCGACGCCGCGATGGCAAGCAACGCAATCAGGTTTGAGTTGAAGGATAAAACGAACGAGATCTTGATGCCAGCAGGATTTCCGCTGCTAGCTTCCGCAGTTCCACGGTCAAGAACTAGGATAACCTCATGCAGCATTACCTAAATCATCGTGCAAAATTCCACAAAATCGTGCAAATTCCACAAAAGCGTGCAAAACTCCACAAAATCGTACAATATTCTTCGAAATCGTGCAAAATTCCGCAAAGACGTGCAAAACCATACAAAATCGTGCAGAATGGCCAAGCGGCGACCACCCACCTGCGAGAGATAGTGAGCGGTCGCCAGCGGCAGAATTGTACAAGCTCGTGCAAATTGTTACAAAATGTGCAATATTCTACAAAATCGTGCAAAAACGCAAAGCGGCGACCCCGCCCACCTGCGATAGATAGTGAGCGGTCGCCAGCGGCAGCGCCTTGAGCTGCCAATGCTCCTCCGACTCCTCGCACTTGGCCGTCATAAATTTGGCCAATCCGTCCAGGTCGGGGGGGTCCCACACCAGCAGCTGGTCCAGGGGACGCTGCCCCCCTGAAACAGACAAGACGCGGTTTCAGTTGCATGCGCTCTCTTTTGGTGTTCCGGGACACAGGGTACAATGGACAAACTGGGGTAAGTGGCGGTACGCTTATGGGAAGCGCTTATGGCCGCAAAGTTATAATCATCTATTCGCGACTGTTATGGCAGCCTTTGTTTATGAGGCCCTTACCAAAACCTGAGAAAAGACTTTGCGCAACAGCAGAGACCCACATCTTTGTCCTCAGAAGCAACGAGCAAGGCACCAGAGTGGGAAAATGGTGGTCCCACTTTCGGCCAGCGAGCCAGCATAGACGAACATCGAGAATCCCACCAGCTTTTGCCATGCAACGCCGAGCGGCGTTGGCAGTGCCGGCTCAACTGCGGCGACTTAAAAAGAAAGAAAGAATCGGTTTACAAGGCTCCTGCTTTTTGCCCAAAAGTCATGAAAATTCGAAAGAGGCACGTGCCTTTCAGGTGGCTCAGGCTACGTGGATCGTCCCGCATGAAGATTTCGATGATGTCCTCGTTTGGGAAGTCGGACTGGCGCGCGATCTTGTCGCAGATCTTGCCCCACCAGGACTCCTGCTTCTGCCGCGCCTTGCCCACACGGGCCTGCACCGTCGACAAGATATACGTCAGACTTGGATTCCATTATCGTACTATTGCTCTCTTGAAAGATAAGAAAGGAAGAGCTTGCCTTTGCATATCCGCACCCATAATAGCTCAATCTGCATCAAGAGATCTGGACCCGAGTTCTCAGACGCGCGGTCAGGATCTGACGTCACAACTAGTTCCAGCTTTTGAGTGTCAGCGATTCGCGTCTGGCCTAAGGTTCAAGCTTCGAGTTCACAATTTCAGGCGCACGGTCAAAGTTTGAAACCAATTTCAGACCGTGCTTTCGAGGGCAAGGACCAGGAGACTAGCACCTCGTGTGCCCGGTAACTCCTGCAAACCGGACCTCCGAATCCCGCGAAGAAGTGACGACACTCCAGAATTATGAGCCGAAATGCACCTAAAACTGGTTAGGTGTCAAAACGTTTGACGTTGGATGTTGTCGCTCTGTAATTCTTCTGACGTTTGAGATCGGTCTGACAGGCATCGAAACTCTCTTATTTGATTGTACAGAGGCTCCTACCTGCACGCACCATTCACACTGGCACTGAAAACCCCGTCCCTTTTTTGTACACTCCCCCCCCTCAGTTCCGCAGCCGTCACACCCCCCCTTCCGGTGCTCCACGACCTTCCCCGGGTGCCCGCACGTGCCACAATGGATAGGCCTGGATGACGTGGCGCTTTGGGATTGGCCGACGGGTTCGTCCTCGCCGAACATCTCGGCGTCGGTTGGCGCCTCTCCTCGACCCCAAGCGCGCAGCCTGGGAGCAATGAAACGTATTTATCGGCTTTCCGTGGTGCTCGCAAACGTTCTTCTTGTCGTTCCAAAGAGCGGAAGCGGCTTGAAGTTGCGAATTCCGACAAAGTCGCATTCAATCCTCGACCTACTGTCGCCTCTTCGAGCTCACACTTCTATGAGTGGAGGTGGCTTTTGACGTTGTTCTGACTAAAGCATATTGAAAAAGACGCAGGAATCTGATCAAGGCATAATCTGTATTGACCTGGCAATCCATTCCAACTGCCGATGCCCTGTCGTCAGAGCCCAGTCCTGTTTGCAAATCCAGGTTCCGAAAACATACGAGCGAAGAGGATTGTTTGCAATTTGTCGAGCGCTTAGACCTGATACCCGCGAACCCCTCTGTTCCTTGCACTCATGCAATTCTACAACACCTGGATTCGTGCCCCTGTAACTCGGCGAATGTGCAGCTTCGAATACGGTCAATCACGATCAACCGGCCCCCTTACCTATCAAGAATCTCGTCCTCCTTGAACCCGCTCACGAGCTTGATCCCCTGCTTCGGCCCGCATCCCTCGACCCCTTTCTCATCAAAGTCGCACCCCAAGAGCATCGCCAAAGCCACCAGATGCGCCCGTCTCAGCCCCAGTCTCTCTGCGATCTCCACCGCTTCGTAGCGGTCAACGATCGGCTTTTTTAGGTCCGCCGCTAGTTCTTTAATCAGCGTTCTTGCGCCGTACAGAAACGCGTCGCTGTCCGGAGAGACGCACGCGTCCACGTGTCCAGCGGCGTTCAGCTGCGCGCAGAGCGCCTCGGCCTCGGCGCGGGCGTATATGACCGGGAGACCCATAAGCCGGAGGAGGTCCTGCAGAGAGAGAAAAGTAGATATTTTTCATAGATGGTCCCTTTCCCGGGAATCTGTTCGTCGACAGCAGCGGTTATTGTGCGACTCAGCTAGTCCCGCCTTGGGCGCACACGACTGGAAGGCCGAAAAGCTGGAGGACGTTCTGCAAGATATGGATCGCTAGACGTCTCTCGAGAATTGTTACCATTCCTTTTTTTCCCCTTTCTCCACGTGTCCAGCAGCGTTCAACTGGGCGCAGTTTGAGAAGAAACCTACTCTCTTCTACCCCGCAGGACCTTCTCCGATACTTCTCTAGACTACCGTACCGATTGTCCGGTTGGGCAGAGTTTTGCCCAATGATTAATCTCGTGTGCTACGGTATTTGGGCAGCTTCATTTACTATTATTTATTCTGTATTTTAATGGGGCAAAATCATTTGCAAATTTGAAATTGGAATTTGTTATACACTCAAATCTGGGCAAGTCACAGAATATTGAGTTGTTGCCCAACCGGACAATCGGTATGGTGGTTATAGTAAGCTCAAGTTATAGAAGAACGAAGCTAAGACCAAGAACCTAAACCCGAATAATCACCCGCTCCGCACCCGTACCCACCCTAACCACCATACTAACCCTGCCCCTGAGCTTACAATACCTACTCTCGAGAACGATCCTTCTCCGGCCTAAGGGCCTTTGAGTCATTCACGCCAGCTGCCGAGTCTGAGGCGCCCAGTTGCAAATTTCAGACGGGGGAAAGCGAGAAGGCAATGGAACACGAAGAAAAGAATCGCTTGAGAAAGAGATAAAGGATTTGAGGGAATAATGGAAGCTTTGCTTGCTTACCACCGTTTCCTGCACTTTATACTCCCACTCATAGTTCCGCCGGACGGCGCCCCCTTGCGCACGTACGACGCGATCCGGGGCTTGCATTTGGTGCTGTGCGTGGTATCGCTTCAGGCGGGTCTGCATCTTGAGCGAGGGAGCGTCCCCGTCGACCACAAACACGGGCAGGGCGCCCACCTGCAAAAGAAAATTTCCCTTTTCTTGTTGGTTCTTTCGTTTCTTTTGTGAAGACAAGAGGTTTTCTACAAGAAGGAGTTGACGAAAACGAGAAATGGCGGGCTGAGAAAAGGTGCCTTTGCCTGAAAGACTGGGAAAGCGGCTTACTGAGCCAAAAAAGTGCGCTCTTCGGGTGAGTTCCAACATTGATCTTGCAGACTGAATCACTGAGAGAATATTGTATGTGAGACTGAGTTGCAGATGTGAAGTGGAACGTGCGACAAACATTTATCACGGCCTCGAGAGCATATGCCCAAGATGGAAGCCGGGTCAGGAGGATCTTACAGACTCTATGACCTTCTGGTTTTGAAGCTCGTTCTTTGACAACAAGACAACAAGCCACCGTCTCAAACCTCCGAAAATGCAACTCTTTTCCATGAACTTGAGCCCGATGACTTTCCGACACATAAGCGCCCGCCTCTGTGAACATAGGCTGGGCCTCTCATTAAAAGCAAAGCCAGCCTCTGTGACCATAGGCTGGGCCTCTCATTCAAAGCAAAGCCAGATGCATTTAACAAATATTACTCAAGGTGGTTCGAAAGGATTCGGGCCTAGTAATGCTCACCCTGGAAATCAGCTTAACGGTGCGATAAAACACGTTGCGCAGGTGTGGTTTCGCCACGGCGTCGCTTAACCGCCCCATAACTGGGTGGTTATAAGTGCCCACGTTTTCACATATCCAGAAAGAAAGATCGATTGCCAGGATTTTCCCTTGGAGGTCCGTGAGGGTTTTCACGCGCTCGCTGAGGTCAGCTGTGACGTCGGTCCGATGGCCATATGGCCGCAGCTCGTTCCACAACCCAGGGATGCCCATTTTGAGTTTCTGGTTAAGGACCAGAATTAACTGCAGGGTTAAAACGTCAGAATGATCAGAGGTTGGGTTGTCTAGCTTGGCTAGAGAGGTTTGTCAAGACCACATCTGGTCTGGTCTTTCGGAAACCCAGAGCAACAAGTCTGTATCTCTGGCTTGTTTCAAATCCACAGAAGTCCTATCCTAGGTTAGCAGGTGCGGTTTAAGTGCAACGGGGGGGCAGGCGTGGCTCAAGCAATCAAGTGAGATGGGCACTCGGTCCTGGGAACTGCAAAGCATGTCCTTCAAAAGAGACAAAATCAGGATAATAATTGCAATAATCGAATGTTTTAGAGGTTAAGGTGGCAACTTGACCATGGGTATGGGGAGGGTTAGGAAAACTAGGCCGTTTGGGGATTGCAAAAGCCTCAGAGCCCAGTTCAGGAGTCAGGGGGGCAGGGTTGAGGGGGATTCCTAAAAGCACTCAGCCGATTGGCTCTACTCGACCAAAGCCCAGGAGATGCCCACATCGGATTAGGGCGGGTTAATACTGACCATGGGGGAGAAAGTACCAGTCTAAGTTGGGCAGATTTTTGCTGAGGAGGATCCGTTCAACCAGATTTGCTCTTTTGCTCACACGCTTTCCCTGACCCCAGAATCACGATCACCACCAACTTGTCTGCTTCCGGATTTGATGCAACATTCTTGGAAAGGGGGCAACCAAAGTGCGAAGAACAATCTGCGTGACCCAAGCACATACCAGTCCATCGAAAGGGGATAAGCGCGAGGCAAATGGAAGTGCAAGCTTGCCCCTTGAACCAAGAAATGGATGCGTTGTCTACCAAGCAGCGCCAATGCAGTCTGGCTCCAAGGGCTAAGATGGGAAAATCATGGACCCACTAATGGAAATTAAACAAGGAGAGCGGCTCATTGTGCAGCGGGCACGCTTTTCCCTTGAATGCTCCTAATTTGAATGAGGTCAGGCCAGCCTTCATGCAAAAGGAACTAACCTTGAGGGAAGATCAAATTGCTGTGACACTACTCTGTCGTCTCATTTAGGACTCCAACTGCATATGCCACCGCAAATGCAACTAGAGCTGGGAAAAAGAGCTCCTGCGTGGCTTCTTGCTCTTCTCGCCCTTCTCTCAGCTCCATCTCTGATGCATCATTATTGCACCATGCTTGTTCTTTGTATGCATTCTGACCGATTGCCCTTTTTGTGCCTCTGAATGGGCCTCTTGAGCGGAGTGGCAGAGACTTCAAGCGACGGGTAGGAAAGTTTTGACATGTACAGACTCTACCTCTGGTGTCGTCCAGCTGGCATCATCATTTCAGCTGATTCAACCATAGCAGTGTGAACTCCGAGGAACCCACAAGAACGGTGCGCCATCCTGTTTCCGTGCCATTGAAGGTTTCTAGCTGCCCTGCAATCCTCCTGCAATTTGCCAATGCAGGCGGGGGCGGTGTTCCCCTGCAATTTGCAAACAGCTCGTTCAATATTTGCTAGCTCTCGGAATTCCGGGTGCTTGGAGGCGCCCCGAGCGCTTGTCTCGTACCCGGGGACCACAAGCCCTGGGCCCTGGCGTCCCGACTCCTCAGGGAAACGTCTGTTACCCGGTGCTGATTCTACCTCGAGGGTCAATCAGTGGACGGTAGAGTTGTGAGGCGCCCGGGAGGCTGGAGTTGAAGAAACGGTACACCTCTCCGGCCAGAGACACCTGCACTCTACTCGAGAGCTGAGTTTGGAGAATACTTTTGCAGCCATTGAAATTGGACACGTGATCATCGAAGGTACAGCTCGACGGAACAGAGTCTTGACTTTGAGCTCAAGAGAACGAAGAGAGAATGCGTTTATCAGCATTTCAAGTTGGAAGGAAGAAGCTGAAGAAGTGTCGTAGGAGCTTTTTCAGGCGCAGAAGCCATGGAATTTGCGCGATGCATTTTTTGGGCAGCATTGCGTGAATAAGGTGCATGAACTCACAGGAGTGGGGCGTAGCGGGCGAGGGGCACCGGGCTCCCACCGAGGCGCTGAATAAAACGCCATTCAATGTGGTGGTGCAAGCTTTTGCGGGGAGAAACTTTTTGGCCCTCAGGCTGGAAGCAGGAGAAGAGGTGGGAGATACTCTCGGGAAGCAGCTTTTCCTCAATGTGGCTAGAAGGAAACTCGGCAAGCGGTTTCTCGAAGCCCTAGGACCCGCATTGGTCGAAGCAGTCGGTATCTTTGATGCATGCACCGGGGTCGAGTTCCCAGACTACCTGTCACATTTCTGGAAGCTCTGAAGAGATTCCTCGACCAGCTTGGCCTGCTGACCGCTAGCGACAAGGAGCTGCTCACGGACAAACTGAAATGGAGGTTGCAAGCGACGCAGGAGAGGTACAAGATTAAGCTGGTCGAAGAAAGATGCGTCAGGGCAGAGGAGAGAGACGAAGAACTCAGGAAGCTGAACATTCTCACCAGGCAAAGGAGAGCAGCAGCAGCCGGAGAAGAACTTCTGCCTGTCTGTGGATTCGCAGCAAAGCGGGGGAGCCCGTCTGACACGTGGTGGTTAACACCACAAGAGAGGAGCCTGATCTGGGCTCTCCAGATAGCAAACCCCTGCTCTCCTACGAACTGGCCGCTGCTTGCCGCGCAAGGGAGATTCTCAGAACTGCAGCTCAAAAGCCTCGCCGCATCGTCAATCGACCTGGCAAGAACGGTAGAAGCTGTCGCCTTCAAAGCAGTCAGGTGGGAGGGCCCTTCTGAGACCCCGAGGAACAGAGAACCGAGTCCTACGCTCTTCGAGACGCCACCGCAGTCCCCGTCCCAACTAGAATGATGCAGGGCTTCGAAGCGGAAAGGAGGGAGAAGCGGCTGATAGAAAACTTGGGCAAGTTAGTGGGAAAGGAGAAGTTAGTCGGCTGCCGATTCAAGTATAGGCCTGCAGAAGATGTGCACCGGGTGTTCGTAAAAGTGACGGGGCTTTCAGAAAACGAAGGTGGACTCGAGCTCAAGGACCTGGAGTCGGAGGAAACGTACAGTAAGGTCCAGCCAAAAGAGCTGTCAGTGGGGGTTAGAAGTCGGAATGAGGGAGACCCGCTGATTGCGCTGCTCAAGGAGAACGGAATGGAAGCTGATCCTTTTCTGAAGCCCTCCAGAATGTCTCCAGACCCGCGCGACCGGTCAGAAAGGTTCGAGACGCCAGAAGAGGGAGCGTACGAATTCTCCCAGAGGCGCAAGACTCCTGGAAGGTTCCGGTCTCCTTGGGAAGGGGGGCTAGGTGTGAATGCGCACCAGAGGGATCCCTTCGGTCGCTACAGGGAAGAAGAGTGGGGCGCATTCGAGATTCCTGAACTGGGCCGTGATAAAGAGCTGCAGCGAGAAAGGTCCGGCCTGTTTCAGGGGGCAGCAAGGCAAGAAGAAAGGGATCTGGATGGGAGAGCCAGGCAGGACCGGAATTCACCTCAGCAAGTGGAAGGCTTTAGGGGGGCCCCCCCGGGGTTTGCTCAGAGGGGAGAAGAGGAAACTCAGTATAACACCCAGTACCCACCTGTGACGATTACGTCTGGTTAAGCCTAACCTCGTTCTCGTCAGGATTTCGTTAGCTGCTTGTTAGCAAAACGACAGCGGTTACGTCTTAACGGCGCGCTGTGAGACCGTTGATGTACGGCGTTCTATCCAGATGACTCGACCTGGTCTTGTCTATCTGTGATGCTTTCCCGGATGGAACGGCTTTCTTTGCCGTTGCTACCATTCCGGTGGATCTTCGTTCGGCTCTGCCGTTCGATGCAGTCAAGCAGATAT
>DF237912.1:0-21387 GCA_000708835.1 Klebsormidium nitens | reverse complement strand
GAATGAAATCTACCAAAAGCTTGGACCTTCGAGTCCAGACTCTCCACACCCCGCACTTCAAAAGGTTGATCTGAGCAACCTTCGAACAAGGCTTCTCCTGCAATCGCAAAACGTACCTTATAGTACTTTGCCGCCTGCTGCAGCTCCGCAACCCGCTCCTGGAGCTCCTTCTTCGCAACCTCCTGCGCCGCACGCTCATTCGTGAGCTCCTCCTGCTCGGCCCTCTGCGCGAGCTCGCGCCCCTGATGCACGGCGCCGGTCAGGTGGTTGAAATGCATATGTGAAAAGATCCTATGCTTGGAGATGTCACGAAACAATCAAGTCACTGTTTCTTGGAGCGAGATGAGGATTGCATCCAAGGACAAATCTGAAGGAAGACCAGGAGGAGAAAACTGGTCTGGAAGCCGAAGATGTTCTCACCTTGACAGCGCCCAGCATGTGAGCGAAGCACGCCTCGAGCTGCGCGTGCGTCGCGGTGTTGACGCGCGCGTCGCAGGCAGTCCGCGGGGTGTCGAAGTACCCGTCCAGGTACGCCTTCACCGCAGTGCACCGCGCAGGGCTGGCAGCGACTAGCGTGAAGAAGCAATCGATCGCCTCCCAAAGACCTTTCCGGTTCATGTCTTGGGCGGGCTGCACGACAGGGAACAGCTCGCTCCAGAACAGCTGCTCCAAGAGTGAGAAGGGCTTTCAGGTTCGATAGGGTAATCAAGGTTGTGGGTCCACCGAAACGGGGGAGAACACAAGCTCTGCTTGAATGGGACCTCTGTTGCCTGATGGTAGTCTCTTGCCTGAAGGGCTGAACTGGCGCTACTGTAATCACCATGCTTATTCTAGACTCTTTGCGCCCCGGTCTATGAAAAATTTAAAGGACACCGTTACTGATCAACTGTCACCCAAGTAGCAATGGGTTTTTCCACCGGCTCTTCCAGTTGCAGACACGACATCAACAGAGATTCCCCTTGAGAGGGACACGTAAGTACTCAACCAAACATACGATGAAAGTTTGGATTCACTTATCAGGAGTTCGTTGAAGTAACCGCAGGATGCCAGAATCCTAGCAAGTCCTTCAAATCAAGGAGGTATTTGGATTAAACTGATTCAGTTGAAAATGTTACGCCAACTTCTACCTTTCAGAAACGGTGACCTTGAATCTAGTGGCTGAGACTCCCAAAAGGATGAAAGGAATTACCCTCCAATGATTGATAGGCCGATAGGCAGTACAATCAGAGCACATGTGACAAAAGCGACCAGCAAAAAAAGACACACATTTTGCTCCAAGGTGTTCCCTATTCGGAACCCACCTTTTTGAACTCTTGGTTGGTTGAGGCGTCACTGCAGAGGTATGCGTTAAGTCCGTTGTACAGACCAACTGCCACACAGTACAGGGATGCGTTGTTGCTGACGCCTCCAGGGAAAATCTCTTCCGCGCTTTTCAGGTTGCCCGTGGCTGGCTCAACGACAGCGATGGGCCTGCAGCGGCTTCAGATGGTCATCATTGTGCAGCTCTCATTGTATCAAGCAAGCCCGTCCTTTGGTAAACCTTGCAGAGTTTTTCCGCCATCTGGCCCTCCAAATTTGTATATAAGTACCTAGAGGCTTTGTGCTTATTCGAACTGTGACGGAAGCTTTCGAGAACTGCGATGCGGAACCACTAGCACTGATGAGACACCTGAAGCTACAATTTCAGCTGGCCGTGATTTCAGTAAAGCTGCCTCGATCGTACTGAAATCAATTTAACGTCAGGTCTCAGATACATATGTACGTTCCACCTTGTATCAAGTGAAAGCCCTTGACAATCTCGAATGCTTGGAAGCTTTACAGCCCCTCACATTGCAAGACACCCTATATTGCCCTGATGGAAAGGCCACCTGCACAAGAGTACTGATGAGCGGCCACTGGTAGTACTGGTTAAACTACCAGGGAGGGTTCAATAAACCCCATACATGCCCAGCTTTTGACCATGTGAAGCCCGAATCTACATATCCGACATGCTGATTATCAAGGTCGAAGTGGCTCACCCTCTCAAAAGAGCCTTGATAATCTGGTCCCGAGCTGCTGGACTGTTCTTGGACAGCTCCGCGTTGCTTAGATCAGCGTGCGCCGGGTTTTGTGCCTGGAGCAGAACATCGCATTGATTTGTCAGTAGGAGAAGGTCTACGAGTCAAGCAGATGCCATATTTACCGCCGGTGGTCCGAGTGGTCGAAGAGCTCACTGAGCAGCGATCGGTGCTGCGACGTGGCGAGCTGGCAATTGGAGCTGACTGCTTTATTGCCTTGCCGCAAGTAGGGGCTGAGGCGAGCACATCTTAAACATTTGTAACATGACTCTGAAGGTTGTATAGAGGCCGGTGAGCTTCAATCTAAGCGCCCTGGTTCTGCCGCCTGCCTTTGTGCCCCATCAAGTCTTCGCGACAAATTGCCGAGACCATCAAATCTCTATTACCAAACGCGTAGACCTTCGAGCCCAAACTCTCCAGACCCCGCACCAATTAGCTCAAGCCTCGGAACAAGGCTTCTCCTGCGTTGGCAAAAGACGTACCTCCTCGTGCTCTGCCGCCTGCTGCTGCACTGCGACCCGCTCCTGGCGTCCCTTCTCCGCAACTTCCTCCGCCGCACGCTCCTGATCGGGATCCTCCTGCTCGACCGTGTGCGTGAGCTCGCGCTTCTGGTGCACGGCGAGTGCGTACGCGCGCTCCGCCTCCGCCTCCGCCAGTCTGCTAGGAGACAGCGCGCGAACCTTGCAATCGTGCCTGCGCAGCTGCCGCTCCGTCTCGGGCTCCTCGGGCGTTAGTCTGGAAAATGCAGGAGTGCTTGGCCTTCGGATCCAGATTCTCTCCCCAAAAGTACGGGAAGGGCTTGCAGATTTGAGAACATAGAAGAGATAAATTTGGTCCCTGTATCACAAGAGTAAGAAAGCAAAGCAAAGCATGACAAAACTAATTTCTGCTAGAAGTTAAAGATAGAGGACGGTGTGTTGTGTCTTTCCGCTCGAAAGAACGACTTCTAGAAAAGCACGCTAAGGACGGCAGCGAAGAACGGCCATCGAAGAGGTGAAGTCTACATGAAATGCGGGGAAAAGGTTGCGCCCGTCAGGCACTTCGCATCTTTGTGTCATAAATGCCGCTCGCTTTCTTTTAAGACGTCACCCAAAGACCGCACTCGATCTCGAGGATTTGGGTGTGTAGCATATGTCACTGGTTCGCTTGAGACAAGGGAACGAAAGCCTTTCAAAGGCTTTCCTGTGAGCGACAAGCAATGCCAAACTTCCGTAGCACCCTTGCTCGCCCCGCTCACCTGGGTGTCGTCTCTTTGGAGAGTTCTAGCTTCGTGAGCACTTCTGCCAGTCCGGTGCGGTCGAAGCGTGCCTCCGCCTGTCCGCTCCTAATTGGACTTTGCCCACTTGCCTTTCTTTGCACTGCTTTGCTCGTACACACTCGCTCAGCATCGCGGCTTTGACGAACCAGCGGCCCGCCGGTGATCGTCTCTGGACGCTCAAATGTGTTCCCCTTTTGGGGCTCGGTATGGTTTGCCGAGACTGTCCGGGTCTCGACGCTGGCATTGGCCTGCGAGCCGAGGCGTCCGCAGTGATTTCCCTGGGATGACGGCGGGGACGCTCTGTGCAGATAAGAAAAAAGAATCGGTATTCACCTCCCGAGCGGCAAGAAGTTCCCTTGGGAAAGGGACCGGGCCTCTCTTGCGAGAAAGTGCTGATGGGAGAGACTGCCGGTGGGAGTACGGATGAGAGTGACTCGGAGGCGGTTTGAGAAGGCGTGCCACTGAAAGCGGAGGTCGGTGGGTAGGTCGTCGCGGCAATTGCTGAGGGCGGAGCGACTAGCCGACAGCCAATAAGCCGTCAAATGAAAGCTGCAATCTATGCAACCCAATGCAATTTTTCGACAGAAGGAGCCTCGCAGGCGTGCCAACTCAAGCGCTCTAGTCTGCATTCAGACAACGGCTAAGGCAGATCATCAGGCGCAAGCGGCAACAGAGTCTTCCAAGGAACGTTTTTGTACCGCTCCAAAGCAGAAGTGATGCCCTCGCACATCAAACATGCAGTCTCACCTCGAGCCAGGGCTTCCATCACTCTGGGCGCCGTTCCCGGTTCGGAAACCTGCTGCACCATCTTTTCCGTCATGTAGGACGTCGGAGCTGCAAATCAGGCACAGTGCTCTGATCAAGTACACGTCAGCAACATCATAGAACAGTGAGTCGTAGAATTGCTACCCGATCTCTGCCCCTTCGCTTAGCAGACCCTATTCCAGCCAGCTGACGAGACCTCACGTCCGAGTCTCCTGACTTTTGAGGTCTTCAACAAGTTGCAGATTTTCTGTTTCTTGTCAGTCCACGGCTTGCCTGTATTGATCAGCGGGCAGAGAAAGCACGGTATGCATTGAATTCGACGAAAGCATATTTCAAGAGCTTTCTACCTTCAAACGAAGCTATCGCCGTACTGGTCGGAAGGAGATTCACTGCAGAGCAACGAAGCGCTGCCTTACGTGGTGGTCCGGGAAGCAGCGCTGCTAATACTCATCGCAGTCTGTGGCGCCCCCTTCTCCTCTGCAAGTGCCGGGATGCCTAACTCTACGCCGTCGCTACAGCGAACCAGGGAAGAATCAGCTACCTGCATCGAGAGAAAATGGTTACTGCTCTTTCTGGATTGTACAACTTCAACCCTACAATATAAAGATGCAGCGCAATAGAACTTCTGTTAAAAGTTGTTGCAATGAACAATGAACACGGCTAGCAAAACAGCACTTCGAGCCGCCACCATAACCCACTCGAGTGCATGTCAGCTTTGAGAAGTATACAAGAATAACGAAATCACTAACTACCTTTCATGCACCGGTACGTCCAAAGGTCAGTTTGAAGAACATGCAGACCAACTTACACCCCAATCGTCGTGCTTTCAAGCAAGCTCCGGAAGTCCCTGAAAGAGGGCTCGAGCCTCAAGGCTCGAGTCAAAGCAAAGAGCGCCGCAAAGAAACATCAATCGAGAAAAAGTGCCAACTCCAAGCTAGTCATCGAAGTTTCACAGAGTACTCTTTTCGACTCAGATCGATAAACTCCAACCGACTGCAGCTTGTCCATTCTGAACATACAAGCTTCTTGTCTTCTGCTCCTCAAATTTTTGCAGTCCCGAACTTTCTACAAGTCCCTCACTCAGGACTCTGCTTGGTAGACGGCAACAAATGAAATCCTGATATCCAACAAGGACCTTGTCGATAGTGGAGCAAGCAGACCAAGTAATGAAGCAGACACCGTAACGGAGCTGTCTGATAAACCTATTCCAAGACTCACTCCGGATCCACTGACACCGGTGCAGGAGTTACACGTAGATGGAGAGGGCTTGGTCCCCGCTGCGCAAAAAGTGAGTTGCTTCTCGCAAACTGCCTGCTCCGATGATCCGTGGCCGCGATCTGGAGAATCATCAACGCTGAGTTTCAAAGTGCACAAACACTGCAGAAAGAAGTGCAGATTGAGCCACATAGATAGACGTGGTGGCATTATTTCCACAAGTTGCCCAAGTGCCATTACTAACTGAGATACCTCACAGAGCTCTGATCCTCTTATTGCATATACAGAACCTGCCCTAACGGAGCTCTGCTCAAGACTGCAATCAATCATCAGGACATGCAAGTGTTTACAAACGAACAAGGATGCCCTTCCTCACCGGCATCCTTGTCTGTCCTCTCGGTTCTTGCTCCATCGTACCTCCCGCCCTCCTCAGATGCTTGTCTCGACAGGGGGGCCTGTAGGTGCTTCTCAGAGAAGTTTCCTCTGGGGAACTCTCCCGGGACAGCCGAACCATGCGCCAGAATGTCTTCCCCTGATTTGGAAGCCCCCTGTTGCTCACCGTCAAGCACGACGGACTTCCCACTCACACTCCCCACGTCCGCACTGTCAAGCACGGCTCCCGGCACTGACGAGCTCAATGCCGCCGAATAACCCTCTGTAGACCCGGGCGGTTGGAAAGAGCCACTGCCAAGCACGTCAAAGAAGAAACTGCCGGAGCTCTGCTCTGAAAGGTTTCCTCCCCCGCCAAACGAACCTCCCCACGAGTCCGGCTCCCCAGATCTCCCATGGGGAACAAGCTGGCCCATGGCATCATCAGGCCGCAGTTCTTTAGGTGAGAGGGGCTCAAAGGCATCGAGCACACCCAGCGCTATGTCGTGACTTTTAGCCTTGGCCTCCGTCGGGTTGACAACCTTGTTCGCTACAAGGTCCCAACTTGTACAGCCGCGCTTCTCGTCTTTGTCTTTGCAGTCCCAGAGAAGATACATGATCTGACGCTCCGGGCTGCTCTGGTCGTTGGGAGTTAGGACCTGCAGAATAACACTTTGCAGATCTGGCATCCATTTCATATACACAAATCCTCACGTACATTTTAAAGGATAGACGATGATGATTGTTAATTGGACTGGGGCCTGGAAAACCGACTGTGTAGAAAGCCAATGCATAGAGAAAGGCAACTTTCAAACCTGCCCTAGGCACCAGCCCAAGTCAAGCTTTTGACTGATGTAGAATCCTTCGCAGTTCCCTAAGGTACAGCTCTCAGGTGGCGTCTCCAACTCAGTTGATCAGACCCGCCACCCCGCAACACAGCATATGAGATGCCATTCGGGCCTCCAAAACTTACCCCATCCAAGTCCCAGCTTCGCAGAGCCTCCCGCAACTTGCAGTTTGCCCGCGGATCTCCCAGCTCGCAGAACTGGTTCATGATAACATATCTGGCGTCCTTGCTGGGGTCCCACAATGCACTCAACACCGCCATCTTAACCGAGTGCCTGACCGTTGCTTCAGGGCATGGGTTTGACGGCAGACCCGAAGGCAACTCTGCTCTGCTGGAGGGTATGCTGAGGATCCCTGTCGACCGCACACTACTGGCTCCAGGGTTCTGCTCAGAGCTCCCACCTGGCGAGCATTCCGGCAAGCCCTCTGCCGATCCCCGTGTCCTTTCTCTTCTGGGGTTTGACTCGGCAAGACTATCCCCCTTTCTTTTCCTGTGCCGAGGCATCTTGACAAGTAGCTCGCTGTGCACCTTTTGCAAGGGGCATGCACCATCCTGGACATAGTTGTTGGATCCTGCAAAACACAACGCTTGAGCCTGCGCAAACTGGTGCAAAGAAGGTGCTGAAAGCTCTTTCACACTTTCTTGATATGGGAATATGAGATGTTGTCTCTTTTGGAAGAAACTGGCCCTCTGATAACATCTATTGAATTACACTTGTGCCGTTTGTCTGACAAAGCTTTCAATCCTGCGCTGAAGTGCATCAATCTCTGTTGCGTAACCCAAATCTTCAGCACTTTGGATTGCTCTGTTGGAACATTACACCTTGTTTCACTTCTGCAAGAGGGTTACACAAATAGCAAAACAGCAAGAATGGGACTGCTATTCTTTGGCAATGTCATGGCCTGTCATTGAGAATGCTTGCGCGTCTTTCAAGTCACTTTTTCACCAGGTGCACTTGCCAAACACTTCAATGCCCAGCTTTAAACCTCAGCAAGAAGCATCTCTAGCACAAAATGTAGGACTGAACAAGTCTCTCCAGGCAGCTCAGATCTTGATTTCGTCAAGCCTATGCATGACATCCATGCACCATCTGTTGTTCCAGCTACAGATTGACAAGCTAAGAGCTTGATGGATCTTATGCAAGCAAGCATGACCAACAAATTGCCCTTGCCCCTCTATTGTCCAGTAGGGGTGTCACGAAACCCATTGCGATTGCTGGCTACAGCAATATCATGTTTTGAGAGGTCAAAGGTCCCACCTTTATGATGGTGAAGAAGTCTTCCAGCCCATTGTTTGCTGCTTATCTCAGCCATAAAGCCCCTCTTTGTCAAATCCTGATCCAAGATCATTCACAAGCAGAGACTTTTTCGATATCGATTCAGGATAGAGGTGCGTACCTTGCCCAATTGCTTCCCCATTCTGGAGCGCATCCACAGCATCCAAGAAGATCTTCTGGTACCTCGTCTTCTCGTCGGGATCTATTGCGCATTCTGCCACACTATGGGCGTAACTGATAGGACACGAAGATGGCCACAGGAGGTGCTCACAAATCTCCTCGCACCTGCACCCCTCCCCTGCACCACATTTCCGCCAATTTCTCTCTATCAGCTTCTCAAGGCCAGATTTATCAGTAACAGCCAAAGGGTCATTGCTCCCCCACCTCTCAAAGTATAGTTGGACAAGATAAGGAACTCCTTCCCGCCACTTGTCCCGCTGCTCCTTTGAGGGCGACTTTCGCACATCCTTGGTACCACTGCCGCTCGATGCCATCTATATCGGGTTTGAAAAGCTCTTGTTATTTCAGAGGCGAGGAATTTATGCGGAATTGAATGAGTCCAAGCACTAGAGCCCGCTATTTGCCAAGCTCTCTACTTGCTGCAGGATACATAAGTTTCTGCAAGGCGTCCCATGCAGACTACCACCAATGTGACCAAGCTATGAAGCTGTGAAGCGGAGCTCTGAACCTTCAGTTCAAAGCACAATTGCACGCGGAGGATAGTAGGTAGGAACTTGAAGCTCAATTAGGTCCCAAAGCGCAGCATGTTTGTCAGTGCAGGCTGTTGCCTCCTTAGCTACTCTTCAGATTGTGACTGTTGTCTTTCGTTGAAGTTTCTGTTTCATGGACGAGCTTCAAAGTCTTGACTGTGACTCTGAGTCTGAGGCCCAGGTGCGCTTCGCTGTGCTCGAATCTGTTCGGCGGCTCGCGCCAACGCGGCCAAGCCTCTCTAGCTGGGGGAGTGGACGATCCTGGGTTAATGCTTTGTTGCCTTTGTAGGTTGACAGATTCAAACCGGTAGCTCAACGACCGGCCAAGAACCACTTCAAATTCTCAGTCTTGAAACCATACTTCTATCCCAGTGATGATCCCCGACTGAGTTTTCTTGGAGGGTTTCAAGAGAATCCGTTATCATTTTGCCAGGCTGTTCCCTCCACGAACCATTGGCAGGTCCACAGCCGGACGTACGGGCCACGGCCCAGGTGGACAGGTTATGCCAGCCCAGGTGGACCGGGCTTGGGCCGCGGCCCGCGCTCCACGACCGGAGCCACGTGTCCAACGTACGGCATTAACGAAACGAATTGCGACGGCCCACGACGACGGTACTGACGGACTTAAAGTTAGGGAGCGCGTGACGGACCACGGCCCGCGACGCGGCTAGTACCGTACCAATTGTCCGGATGGACAGATTTTGCCCAATAAATAATTTCAGGGATTTTGGGCAGCTGCATTTATCCATTTATTTTGTTTTATTACGGGGCAAATTGATCTGCAAATTTTTAATTGGAATTTATTTTCAATCCAGATTTTTGGGCAAGTCAATGAGTATTTAATTGTTGCCCAATCGAATAATTGGTACGGTCTACAAAGGAAGACCGCAGACCCGCTCCGATGGCCGAAACGCTGTGACAGCCGTCCGATCGTCAGCTAATGAAGCCAAGTCTGAGAGTGCAATTCGGGCTTTAGCTGTTTGCACCTAGGACCTGCCATGTGATCAGGACCTCTGGTATGAGATTTTTCGAGGCGATTTGAACCGTCCGTTCGATTGACGTTAACAAGATGGACGCTGGTGACAGCAAAGAGCCTTGTCCCCCAGCCATTTCTCAGATCTGCAGACCGCCTGTACCGTACGGTCTGTCGCGAATCTCGAGCCGCCCACGGTCGGCCCATGACGGTATATCCACGGCTGGCTGCCCAAGCCGGCTGCCAGACTGCCAGGCCAACTTGTTGCACTGCTCTCTCTTCCACTCTTCCTATCGGCGTTCTCCCAAGGCATCATATAAATCAAACGTGCTTCGCTTCAGCCCCACTGCTCACTTTCGATCGCGACAAGCAGACGTTAGGAAGCCAGCCCGGCTCCAAATCCACAGAATACTCTTCATCAGTTAGAAAGCCAGCCCGGCTCCAAATTCACAGAACACTCTTCATCAGTAAACTCTTCTGACCAAAGGAACTAGAAGAAATGGCAGGTGCTCGAGGCGGCGACCTTCTCTTCCTGAAAACACTCAGGGACGTTCTACTAGTGCCAGCGCTGCAGGCACAAAACCTCGTGCGCGCTGATCTGAGTAACGAGGAGCTTAGGAACTTCGTTCCAGCAGCTCGGGACGAGATTGTCAAGGCTCTTCAGAAGGGGTGAGTCGGAAAACAATCAGCATTGTGTCAAGAGCAGTTCATTGGGGCTAGCTTTGCGGAGTCAATCTGGGCCATGTACAGATGTAGATGAGAATAGCGCTCCAGTAACCGCGCCACTGCTGGTCGTACTAGTCACTGATCGATCATGATTGTTGTGCGCGTCACTTTTGACAAACATGGGCACGGGTTGTCATGCGAAAGAGCAAATCTTCAAAGGTGCTCTTCAGGTCGGAGGAATCATGAATCCATACAAGGTTGGCCCCACGTGCGCATTTGCGCATATAGCCGGAAGCTCTAGCTATTGCCTTGATCATTGTAGGGCCCCATATATGCTTCCGTAGTCCTGCTTAGAATAATCTGTTCATTGGGTGCACGTGACAATCTGCGCGCTGACCACACCATAATGCTGCTGCAGGCCCATCGCTGTCACTGACCCAGCCACAGGCAATCTGAAAATTGCGAAGGAGATCTTCCATGGAGGCGTCAGCAACACCACATCCCTGCAGTGTGTGGCCGTGGCTCTGTACAATGCAGTCAACGAATTCCTCTGCGGTGGCGTCTCGTCCAATAAGCGTTTCAGAAAGGTCGGACCCAATCCGCTCTGTTTAACCTGCTCATTACATAAGGCTTTCCTGAAAGCACTGCCTAACTTGGTGTAGTATCAGAACTACTCCAAATCCCTCGATTTTAAAGTTGCCGTCGCTGAAACGGTGAAAGCTGGCTCGATTGGTTCTCCAGGCCAGCTGTTTTTCAATCAAACTTTTTCGTCAAATTGATACTCAATGACTCGCACATAGAAAGATAGCACCCTGTTGCGCTTCTTCACCCACCAAAGCAGAGACGCACATACTTGGCTCTTCGTTTTTAACCTCGAACAAATATTGCATGTCCGGTAGCTTAAAAAGAACCTACTGACTCAAAACCCGCGTGAAGCAGAAAATGAACGTAATAGTAGTCTTGAAGGTGTCTTTTGTTTGACGACCCGGCTCGAAAGCTTGTTTCAAGAAGAGGTGTTTCGTCGTGGCGTTGGTATGGACCCCCGGGAACTGGCCCACTTCATAATGGGCGACAAACTTTCAACCCGGGCTAAAGATTTCCAGGTGTCCTCGTTTCTCGTAGATATACGGGGGCCTGCTTTCAGTGCCGGGCCTGCCTTTGTTCCTGACTACCTATCCCCTCGTAACGCAGATCACGTGGGGCGACCTGTCCCCTGGTGCATCGCGCGCACAGGACCTGAGGCAGGAAGGTCTGTGGGAAGCGTTGGACTTCTTTCTGTCGCTCATCGCTGCCAACCAATCGCTATACACTACGGTGAAGGCGTACCTGGACACATACTTCGTCAACCCGGGGACCGCTGCCTGCAACACCGCCACACGCGCCCGCCTCGAGGCGTGCTTCGCACACATGCTGGCCGCATTCCCGGTGAGAAAAGCTTGAGCTTCCAGACCCCGTTTTCTCCTTCTGGTTTTCGTGAAATCTGGCCGTCGGTTGCAATCCTCATTCTGCTCAAAGGAACCACCGATATCAGGGAATCGTTAAATCTTCAAGCACAGAGTCTTTTCACATCTACTTTTCGACTACACCTCTGGAATCACAGCAGCCTCCAAGCCTCGAAGTTAGTGGGTAGACTTTTACAAGCTTCCGTTAGCGCTCGAACAGCGGAAGAACGGGTAGCGGCGGGTGGCCGGACTGCCACTGTGTGTAAGGGTAGAAATTCCACGCCAGATCAACCGCTCCCTTGTTCTCCGCACTCGTTGACTCTGAACATTATCCGTCGTGGGCGGCCGTCAAATCAGACGGACGCGCTTCGTCTCCGTATCTGACAGTTCCGTCCTGGATTCACATTGCAGGAGCCAGCTGCAAACCTCGTGCCCAATATGGTTCCGAACGACGACGATATGGCGTCGCCCGACCTTCTGAGCCCCGATCCAACTCTCCTGGACATTGATCTGCCGGACATCGAGGAGACGGACTTCGAGGACTTGCTTCGAGCGTTCGGCGTCGAAGCAGCTCCGAGTGAGGCGTGAGCAGTTGTCATGTCGGGTGTCCCCGCGAGCCGTATCACGAAACTCCGCGGCCGCTCTGCTTCTGACGTGGCGACGCCTGGGACATCGGAGTTGGCAATTTTATGGTGGTTGCGTGTTTATTGTACAGATTTGGGAGCGCCCGATGCCTGTCGTAAAGATAGGGGTATTTTCAGACCAAACATCCCTGCCAGCGTAAAGGACGAGCAATCTTATGCTAAACTTGTTAGAATCGTGTCGAGGTCCGTTGACGTGATAGGGGCCCCAGATTTACTGAAGCGTTATGGAAAGGGGGAAAGCTTGTGATGGTGTCCTTGGATTTCCATACGCTTGGTAGTTGAGTTTATATATGTGAAGTTTCTTGAGTCTGGTGGCAAGGGTGATACAAGAGTCTAGGAAGTCGTGGATATTTTTCGAGCCGGTTGTGTCAGACACATTTGCCAACTTATATTGTGCTGCCGTTAAATTTCTTTTCATGCGTGACGTACCTGGCTCATGTCAAAAGCTGCCTATCGCTCGCCACCTCTCAAGCTGCCAGCATGCCACAGAACACTCGATTGTCAAGACTGAGTTGTTTCAATTGATGCAAGTAACCATTCGAGCCGTTATAGTCGTATAGCACGCATGGATACGAATCCGAGACAGTGCTATCCACCGTTGGGTCTGCATCGTTAGGCCAGCTGGTATGTTTATCCTGCACTAGCGGGTCAGCCAAACAGCCCTGCAATCAGCCATTCCGTCGTACTGCACTCGGCGCGGCCCGGCAATCAAGCTAGGTGCATTAAGGCGTAGAGCCTGGTCGAAGCCTCCAAGGCTCATCCGCAGCTCAGCTACTTTTCCTACAAGGAGAAGCTTCCGCGAAGTTCAAGACTTCATTAGTATGACTCAAGGAAGTGGAGACGTTAGTACGGCTCGATCGTCACACGTGTATAAATGTTACACGACTTGGGCCAGCGCTTGTAGCTTTGAGCAGGAGATATATGGTCAATCAAGGGCGTCCAAAGTAGGTCCGGCCGGGGACGGAACCATGTACGTTGAGAGCTTGAGCGTTCAGGATTCACCAAGTGGTACTTGTTCATGGAGCTTAAGAAGCAATGGCATCAGATCTCAACAAAGATTTGCCCAGATTATTGCATGAACGTGCTGGGCTGTTCGTGATATAATGGACCAGGCTTTTCAGTCTACCGTCACGTAGCTGCACCCTTTGTCCGACAGTGAATACAGAAAAGGGCCGGCGGCTCGCTCGAGTCGCTCATACATTCTCCACAAAACATAAACCAAGGCTGGCTTCATTCAGTATGGCAGAAACTTGAAAACAGCCGTAACGAGAAGGGCCTTTGCTTGACCTAAAAAGCGCACTTTACAATTCCGCTCTTTCCGGTGTAAAGGCATACTGTTTTGAAAGGACTCGACATTCTTTGTCAGGTTTCCTGCTGTCCGACTGATCGAAGGGCGGCAGGCATTTGCATCGGCTACTCCGTTCACCTGGTAATCTTTCTACTTCGTCCGAGTGTCTAGAGCAAGCGGTGGGCGCTTCTTTCCGCGCTGGCTAGCTATCCTGATAACGGCGAGCGCAATGTCTCTGGCAGCGTCTGGCTTGGCGGCTGCAAGCGCTTGGCTGCGCATGGTTTCTGAACGTTGCCGGTCACCTAATAGGCGTTCAACACTTTCAAGCAAGGACTCCGCCGACAGCTGTCTCTCTTCCATAAGCACCGCCGCCCCGTCCTGACTCCATCGCCAGCTCGTTCTTTGTTTGGTGGTCCTCAAGCGACGTTTGGAGAGGGGATCTGCACGCGCGAGAAAGAAGGACAGAGACGGCCACGTGAGTCGGCAAAGATCGGGAGAAGATATGTTTGCAGCTAAACAAAGGTTCCAAGTCAACCGAACACTGCTATGCTCGCCAGCTTCGCATCTCTGGTCCGCATAGCTTTGTACGCTACCGCTCCAGCTAAAGTTGTACTAGGTCTGTACTTATCGGACCACGTGACCGATCGAAGCGTTCTCATTGGTCCTGCGGACCGAAGATGAGCGCTCACGCTTTTTGGTCGACGCGGAACCTGTGGCTTGCTCACAGCCAGTACGTGCTTTTGCAAAGTTTTAAATGGAATCTTGAGGAATGTCATATTCTACGTTTCGAACGACGAATTTGTTTCTGAAAGGAGAAGGAAGATTCTGCCAAAAAGGTGCGAGCCGGAGAATGCGCGCCACTCGCAGAACAAGCAGATTGCGAGTGCTGATAAGTTTGACCCGCGACAATGGAAAGAATTTCAGTCCACCAACGGAGCGTCCTGCTCATCAGATAAGGTCGATTGCAAACTTGGAAGCGCCCCATTCACAGGGCAAACTGTGAGAAGGTTCTTCAAAATGAACGTCTGGAAGGCTGCCAGCACACAGACGAAGTCCGCGTGCGCAAGTGCTCTTGAAGGCGAGGACGCTTGCATCAGAGAAGCGATGCTTACCAGCAGCGACGGAGTCCCGGTAATGAGCAGTTCGCTGGACGTGGTTGCGCCCGCGCTGCCGACGACCAGGTCTACCGCACGGTACACCAGATACATGCGGTCGACGAATCTGGAGAGCGAGATTAAATGTCAGCCCAGACCTACTTACAGCTTCTCGATGGTGCTCCGTATTGCGGAAAACTGGGCCGCCTTATCACGTGCAGTTGTGCTGGAGAATCAACGCTTGAGCCGTTGGATGACGGCTCAGGTTTTGTGATCCGACGGCTCAGGTTTTGTGATCCAACGGCTCAGGTTCTGCGCTCGGCACCGGCCTGCTTTGGTAGACTTGCCCTCAAAAGGGGCGAGGGCGGGACAGAGCGAGTTCCGAGAACCAGGCTTTAAGAGTCTGCCAATACTTGGTCAACAATCATACTCGTGTTCAAAGGCACCGCTGTGTGCGTTGAGTATCAAGGACTTCGAAGCAGAGTCCGATGCAATTCGCCCATGACGTGAAATGAACCGCGGCCGCGGACTCATAGGTTGGCAGGCTTTCGCGAAGACCAACACTTCAGGTGAATCCCCTGACAGCAAGTTTGTGGCAGAACGTTTTGTTACCCACTTAAGCTCCCCGTTTAAAGAAAGCCCCGTCTGTGCACCTGTGCAGAATTCACACCCCATTCTCCAGCACACAGAGATATGCGGTCAATCAGAAACCCCACAGTCATTCTTAAAAAACCTCACGGTCAAAGCAGGGGCTTGCGCTGCTCTTCCATCGTCCGCGCCAGCTTCTCGTGGTACCGGGGTCGCACTGCCAAGTAATACGGCGCGAGGGCGAGGGTGCTAGGATGCCGGCAACCGCGCCACGCTCGAGGACTTCGTTCAGAGCGGTGCTCCGAGCGAGCCTGCAGAGACGTGCACATATTTGTTTGTTAAGATGATTCCTGCAGGGTCCGTACATCCTGTTAATGTATCTTCCGACGTGGCAAGACGAAACCGACCTGTGAAGTTCAGTCAGTCGAGGGTCAACTTTCGTATCTTGAAAAGGGCCTCAGACTTTCAGGCGTTTCTGTCAGGTTTCAAGAGGAGTCGGTTCCGCAGTAACCTCACAAGCTTCCGGATCTGACGTTTGTCTAAAAGCACGCAGTATTTCCGCATGGAGAAACAGAGACGCGCACAGCTCTTACAAGTGCAGAAAAGGACGCGGGACTGTAGGTTCAGCTTGCTTGGATACTCACAAGAGATTTACTTTTCGTTTATTCAGAGATTACCATAAGAGGCTCTCAGAGGCTCGGTCCTACCAAGCAGATCGGGTAGTCAAGGCGCCGCTATAGCGGTCTCAGCGTGTCTGCAGACATATGCTTGTTTCGATGCCCGTAAGAGCGGTAAAAAATACCCCCCTAAAACCCAGCATTTTTGTGACCACTGCTCTGGAGCACCGCTACTCAGGAGCAGAAAAGAACGACAAAGATGAGAAGCTACATTGAACGAGAGGGGGCAGCTCGCGCACCAGCACGATGATCGCCGCTTTTGCGCGCGGGGTCTCCTGCAGCAGGAGTACCGGCTGAAGGGCCCCGAGCTTTCCCTCGCTCATCGCCCCCGCAAGGTGAGCTTGTTGCGCTCCGTCCTGTTGAGCAAGTGACGTCAGCAAACATGCGGATTCCGATGCGAATGACGTCTCGTGAGTTGGAGCCGCGACGGCCGCCTCTCTTAGCGCCTCCGCAACAGATTCCACCGAAAGGGTCTCGCCTTTGCGCTTGTTGCGCTTGGTCAGTCAACAAAATAACGTCAGCGAACAAGTGGCTTCTACAGAGAATGACGTTTCATAGAGTTCCGTGTGTTGAGGAACCACAGCCGCTTCCAACGAATTTTGATTCCAAATGATGAGAGGCGAATATAACGCAAAGGTAGCATCACGAGAAACTTGACAATAGCTCAGTGGCAAGCCGCAGCGGATGCTGAACTAGCACCTCCGATGCGGCCTCTGCCGACGGAATTTGCGGCCCGTACTTAGGGACGGAAGCTGACAGCGGGCGAGCGGCAGACGTTCAATTGACAGATTGACGTGACATTGACGTAACAAGTAAATACCTTAATGAAGGGGTCAAAAATTCGTTACACTTTTCAGAAGAGCCATTCGTGGCCACTGAAGCTCTTCAACCGCTGCAAACATCCGCAAATCGCATCATTTGAATCGAAGCCTTTCCAAGTCCAAAAAAGCAAAGCGCTTTTCCAACTTTGCAAACGGCGATTGGCAAAAGCGTCCACTCAAATCGGCAGTCTCACCCCGCCTGCTCAAAACTGACATGTTAACGAAGTTGTCCAGCTGGCCGAATCGGCTCCAATCTTATGTCAAGATACTTGCATATGTGCTTCGAGAAAAATTGCGTCGAGTATTAGGGACTGATCCTCACTAGGTCGTGAGCAGAAAAATGGAGCGGACGGTTGATCCGGTTGATCCCTTTCTGCAGTCCCTGGTCTTGTGGTCTCTTTCGCACACCTGCAAGAAAAAGTTTTCATTCCCTGACAAGCTCATATGCTTCTGCCATCTTATCCATCCCGATTGCTGTCTTGTGGTCCTCGACTTCAAAGCGGGGACCTTCCGAACTCTTGGAGCAAGCCACCAGTGAAGCCCGGTACTCGGGCCCCGACTGCTCTGATCCACGAAACTGAGATTTTGTCACTTCAATCTGTCTTCTGTGATGTCACTTTTACTCTGCATAAGAGAGCCGTTCGTGACCAAGAGGGCCACCCGTCCGCACTTTAAAAGCCTCTCGCTGATCTAGAGCGCCAACCGCCTGTTGTACGACTCGCGTTCTCTTTGAGTCAGAATGAGCCACTTTGCGGCTTTTGAGGGAACAATCAGCGAGCTTTTGAACACAGCCCTCTTGCCCTCAAGGCAAAGCAGACTGAAGAAACCAAACAAATTTTCTGGAGCCCGCTCACCAGGTACAGGTGATCCCGACACCTAGGCACGTGCTGAATCGAGTCACGTGAACATGCATCAAGTTGTTCTGCAAAGACTATCACGGCCTGGATTAGCCTGTCACATTACAGGTTTGCGGCAATGTTGGGGACTTCTGCCACGTGTGGGCTTCTGACATAGAAGCCATGAGCAGTTTGAACGGAAAATTCTTGGAGGAACCCGGATAATCGTGTTCCTCTTGCTCTTCCTGCAACGCTCTGAAAAGGAGGATTCGTAGACCAGCTACTAGAATGAGGTTCATCTTTTGATTCGGCACAATTGGCAGGCCATTTCAGAGAAGGCACTGATTCTTGTAGCGGCTGCCTTCTACAGTACGCTGGAGCTGGACACGATGTACCCGCACATTTCGTTAACGATGATGTAGTCGCCGACGAGCAGAGAGATGAGCCCCACTTTCTATTTCCCAGGCACTCACCCGCCCCCCTTGTTCTTGATCAGCTCCGTAACGGCCCCGTTGTGCTGCGTCGCTGTCGGGCTTCTAAGATGGTCTCTCGTTTGCCGGCCTCGCTGTTGATCGTCAGCACTTTGTTCAGGCTGCTCGTCGTGCGAGTCGCGGCAGATATGCGTCGAACTGTAGGGAAAACAAGCAGACGTGATTTGAAAAACGCGACGTCATCTTATGGGTGGCTTCGTTTCCGGAGCGGTGTCGACCTTCAGCAGCGTGTTCAGGCTGCCAGTCGGTTGAGTTGCGACAGGGTTCGCATCAATGTGCGAAAAAGGGATGCTGACATCAGACAAAAAAGGCTGACAAGAGCAAACCCACCTACGCCGCTGCTGGAAGCTGGCGCCTGACAAACCGGTCACAACTTCGTCAGACTTTGCAGTAGACGTCGAACCTACCTTCGTGTCAAATCAGGGATAGGAAAGGCGGAGAAACGTCATTGGTGACAAGCTGGCATCTCCAGACATGCGATGCTGCCACTTCGTCTGGCAGATTTGTTCGAAAAGAGGGAGACTGTTCAAGCGGAAAGGGGAGGAAAAGTTGGGCCTTACCTCGTCAACGATGATGAAATTGAGCCTATTTTCAGCAAAGGTTCCTGTATTCTGTCATCTGGTGGATCCGGTCGGGGGTCCCGACAACCAGGTGAGGGGGGCCTGCCTGCGGCGCACAAGGTTTCACCAGCTTCGGACAATGTATGTGTCTTCGTCAGAATTGAGACCGTCACTTGTCATGGGAACCGTAATAACAACTCAAAAAGTGTCACAACCCGAAAGCAGCTGCCTACGCACCTTGAGCCAGCACGAGAGGCACTGTGTTTGGCACTCAGGAACGGTTCCGTGCTACAGACCACCCACCTCTTAGGTAGGGTCACCATGCCCCCTGCAATTCGAGCCCCCCAGCCAGGAAGGTTTCTGCGGCAGCAGTCGGAAGGCCCTGCACCGGAGAGGGCGCAAACGAAAGGGAATGAGAACCCCAGGGAGAGATGATTCAACGAGAGGAGATATCGAGAAGCGACCATGGACAGCAGCAGGTAAGGCAAAAGTTGAAATGCACTCTACGCAACTCCGGTGGCAGGAGCATCAGCCAAGAGTCTACAAATCATGTGGAAGATCAACATCAAATACTCCAGATGAACAGTTGTTCCCGAGCCCCGACTCTTTGAAAAATCAAGACCCTGCTCTGTCAGACCCACGATTACACCCATCAAGAGCTGTGTTGAGACTCACATTGTAAACACCCCAGCCTCAGGTGCATGGTGAGGCGTGGCTTCCAACTGGCAAAAATGAGGACTTTTCACCAAAGGCCAACGGGTCTTGTGGTCAGGAGCAAACAGACGCGGACACACAACAAGCGCCGCCAGAGCCAGATCTGCAAGAAGTGCAAAAAGTGCCCAGTTAATAAGGGCTGCATAAGAAAACCTGCTGGTACTGCTGCCAACATCGAGCGTGCAAAGTGCAAAGAAGTTAGAACAGCCTGATCCTGGTGAATTTGAGAACTCCATCCCTATCGTGGTCGACTGATCTCCTGTCAATGCCCAACAATCAACTCCCGATGCTGTTCGTATGCAGCAGCTTGAACAAAGCCACGAGATGGAGCAAGATTGTTATGAGCAATACAAAAAGGAATGACTACTTGACCCGCCTCAAATATGCAAAACAATGTGTCTGCCTTGCAACGTGGAGAGTGATGACAATGCGTGCCGACAAATGGGACTGACATTGTCTCTTGAATGGTCACTAAATGGTTTTCTGAGCTGCATTACATGAATCACGGAAAAAAAATGGAAGCGACCCAAATTCTGTCCTTGAAACGTGTCCCTCTTCTATCAAAAACAGCTGGTGCAGTCACCATCTATGGACATTCAACCTTGAAACCCTGGAAGTGTGTCAGGTCTGCACCTCGTTTCCATGCTGGCCACAGGATATCTTGCCCTTAAGGTCTTAAGTTCTCTGCATGAAGAAGACTGGCGACTTAGCAGACTGAAAGTAGAAACAAAACTGCATACCTTAATGCCTTCGCCTCATTGTTGCCCAAGCAACCTAGGGGGTGGACCGTATGACCTGGCATTGCAGCTACTGAACATTTGAGGTTACAAATGCGAGCTGCCCCGAAAAAGCTTTGTGCGATGTCGTCGCTGAACCCTTGATAAAATGACCTCAAGATAGTTACTGCAGTCACGATAAGCGAGAAAAGGTTGACCAGCCACGAAAAGAGCTACAAGCCAGGTAACCCACCTGATGTGAAATGCCTTCTGCAGCGGTGCATCTTATACTGCAAGACATTTGAAATCATTCTGGAAGTATTTTGTACCCACAGCTCATTGCCCCTTTGGCAGAGAGCTCCCCAGCCTGAAAGCGCTTGCGCGAGACTGGCTATACCTGTGATACCCCACTGTAAGGCCTATGTGAGGGGGACAAGAAGAACGATGGCTTCTGCATCTCTGCATCATATCAAGCAAAAGCTGTTTGTTTCAAGCAGGGACATGGCCTAACACAAACTCCACGCCCAATTGTCAAACGCCTTTCCCTTGAAGATGCTCATGCCAGACTGCTCTTCAGCTCAAAAAGCTCCTCTAAGAGCTCCAGGCGGAGGCCTTGTAAGCAAAGGCTTCAAAACAACCGATTTTTACGTGGAACGCGCCGGCAGGGACGTCAGACAGCTACTGCAACAATGTTTACACGCAAATGTGCAGGAACCAAAAGGCCATCACAAGCGCCGCCATTTTCTGCACGCTATCTTGCCGAGCGGCGAGTACTAAGCTAGTGAAGTCGCCGAACGCTGATTGCTGTGAACAGGATCCTCGACGTCGCTCGGAGTTCCGCGGAACGTACGTCGAGAGAAGTGACTCGGACAGATTGAAGGCCTGACGCGCGCCGCGGCCGCTCCGAAAACTGGACTACGCGAGGCCTACTATATAGTAGCCTTAGAGCTCACTTACATTGCACCGGTTACGGTTCAATTTCAACCGGAACCGGTGCTTACATTAGAATTTACATCCACGGTTCGGTTGGCAGAATGCAACGGCGCCGGTTGGCATTTACTACCCCCCCAGAAAAGTTCGATCTTCCACCAAAGATTTGGAGTCGGCGCGGTTGCATCGCAAAGGACCTGCCGGAGGTCCAACCGTGCCGGCTCCGCAAAATTCGTTGAATGGTCCGGGTCCCCAAGTGCAGACTCGGACGGCTGGCACAAAGCCCAGAGGTGCCACGTCTTCGCTCGGCGGGGTTTGGCACGACCCGTACGGCGAGCGGCCGCAGGCCGGGGTCGAATGCAGCTCTGTGGTGCGTCGTTAGTCCGACTTCGGATTTGAAGTCGGACTAACGACGCACCTGGTGCTTGCAATTCCGACTATCGAGCAAAC
>DF237913.1:0-21227 GCA_000708835.1 Klebsormidium nitens | reverse complement strand
GTGTGGCCGGGCGCTATCATGAGCTAGCTATCCAATAGGAAGAAACGCTGTTTACATGTAGCCGGTTCGGTCGCGCACTACCTTGACGCTTGTGCGTACGAACGGTCAGGCTAGGATGTCTCGCCTAACTCGATCATCACAGTGGGCATGCCTCATGTTTGAAAGTTATGGCTGAAGCTTCCGGTCAGCACTGGATACGCTGGCAGGCGTACAACAAGTTATGCCGGCTATATGCGATTAGTAACATAGCTCGGGTACGGTTACCTTACATTCGCAGCTAGCGGGCATATGGCAGTTTTGCCATAACCCTCGGGTTATATATTGCAGTCAGCTGATATCCGGCCCTATATATGAACTTCAAGTCTGCCCGGTCCGACTAATGATGCATGAATTGTTTGCCGTCGCAGGCTACTTGCACTACAACATCGTATTATAGACTATATATTGATGTTCATGGTCTAGTGAACTATGCCATTGGCTATGCTACCGTATACTGTAATAAGGGGCCGTGCACTACGTTACCGTCGGTACGTGCACTAATGCACTATAAAACTAGTGTCGGACGGTCATGTAGATTTTCTACGACGGTAGCCGCGCAGCGTGGCCGGTAGTTAGCTCTCAAATCAAAGCCATTTTTATACCAATGGGCTCAAAAAGAGGGAATACACTGCGCCAACCGTGCGGCATGCCAGGTGATGCATGCTAGGCCTTCAGAGCGGGCCATGTAAAATTCCTAGTTAATTGTGAGTTGACACGGAATGTAGAGGCCAAGCCTTGAATTTAAGAAGTCAATTGTGTGGTCGCGCATCGTGCATTCAAAGTACATGTACGTGTGCCCCAACGATGCACACACTAGGGGCCGGTCGGCCGCAACTATGTGAGCTTTGAAGCATGGCCTCGGACCGTTCAAGTGACCAGCTTTCATTGGAATTACTGACATACGTCCCTACTCCTTGAAGCATATTGAAGCTTGAAGCATTGGGCTCCGGGGAGCACGAAACAAACACCATCAAACGTAATTGCTTACAGCCGTTGAATGTGATGATGTTAAACTCCAATGGTTTCAACTTCTTTCAAGCTTCAGTTTCAAATTATTGGTCAGAAGTTAGATTTATGTGCGATTTACGGACTGGTTATTACTTTCAGACCCCTCGATGCTTCCAAGTGGCGACGTTTGCAGGACGCCGATATGGAAGGAAAGTTAACCTTATAATTGATACTAGGCGCGGCTAACTGGGAAAATCAGCTTGGACCCTAGTTGACTACCTAGCAAGTTGAGCCGTGGCCGGGAGGGGACACCGACTCCCGATGCCTTGACACAACAATGGATCTGGATAGCAATATTTGCAAACACAGCAAGCGGCGGGATCAATACGACCCATCCGGGGGATCCTTCCGACCCCTTGTCAGCGGCTAGATTCGCAAGCGGGCCTGGCGACCATCACGTGTGTCCTCAGCTTGGGCTCGGAGGTTTGGCGCGATCTTTTTCATCCACTGATTGGACTGGAGTCTGGTACACCGCACGGTAGAGCACAGAGCCCCGGTGGACGCCCGGTCGAGCTGCAGTTTGCGGTGCGAACTTCGGTCCCCGTGACTTCGATCCACTTCGATCACCAAAATTTGGAAGGAGCCGGTCGCTTATAGACTGTATAGTGGCCGGTTTGTGTCACACCAAGATTGTCCAGGTGGCAGGGAGACTTGGCCGAAACGTACGTAGGAAGTTGCAACTGCCAGTCACGCAGTCTGCCGCCATATCTCGCGAAGGTCGCTATAGAAAGTTGATGGACCGATGGTTGTTTCACCTGGCGGCAGGGCAGGTAGGTAGTTGGACACCTGCTGTGGCGGTTTGGTTCCCGGGTGTGTCTGAACGTGTCAGTGTTGCGCTATTGCGCCCTGCAGGATTCGATGCAAGCCCCCACATAGGTTGTGTGTGAAGGAAGGACAATAGGCAGGGCTGGCACGCCGGCGATTGATCGGCAAGACTATCTGTAATGCTGTTTGCAATCTGTAGGGCTTTGCCCCTTTTATCCTGCAAGAAGGCGGTCCCAGGGTACACTCAATCCTTTTTGTCTCTGTGGATGCCAAGCAGCAAGTTGCATATCTTTATGAGCGATACATCTGTATGGCAGTCTGCGTTTCTCAAATAGAGGGTTGGCGAGAACATTGTAACGGGGAAAGCTGTACTGGCCAGAGGCTCCGATTGGCATAGGCTGTCTTTGAAATCCTCAAACCTGGGATGATGAAATCTGATAAGTACATGTAATCAAGGGCCTCTCTGGCAGTGCTTTCAACAGTCGAGAAGGGACAATGGAGGGGCCGATGGATGGAGATAGCATGCAGTGTGGGACTGGTGTCAGTGCTTTTAGAGACTGGAAGAGGAGCTCCAAGACCCAGGCCAGGTATGTCGCATATTGCTCTTTGGTTGCACCTTACGCTGCGGATTCTGAAGCAAACCCTAGGCTGCACGCCCTGTGGTCAGATTGGAACGAATAAACTTCATCACTGTTTCTGTGCTGAAGTCACAACTACCTTGTCATCTGGAGAAAGCGACGTAGGATTGGAGGAATTGATGGCGTTGGGACTTTCAGTGTATGCAACTTGCCACATTACAGTGACTTCATCCAATTGGTTGCATCTGCCCTATTAGGTGTTGCCAAACTAGCTGTGCGTCATACTGGCGTCCCATACATCAAAGGTATCAATGTCTTTTCATGGATGCGGTATTTATATCGTCTTGAAAAAGTACCAGAGGATTTAATGGAGAAGGACTTGGTCAGATGAAGTCTTTGAGGGATGGCAACACCGTCAGATGCCTTAACCCTTTTTTGTGAAGGGTTGCACATGGGGTGCTGGTTCCTCGGATGGTCTGAACTTCATTGTTTTTCGGTTGAAATCATGGTTGGAAAGAGACTCTGCGGTTGTGTCTTCTGGAGCTTTCAGCATTTCAACAACCTAACAGCTGGGAGAGGATGGAAATTTTGCAACTCTCCCCTTTGATATTATCCGTGTGATGCAAAAACAGATAAGTACAATTGAGACTTTGCCGATCTGCAAGTGCTTATTTCCAAGTCACTCTGGCTTGTCTGTGCTTTGCAGGGCCGATACTAGCAATATCACCCGGCTCCTAGCTTTTCGTGAAGTCAGTCCTTCATTGCGGCGGCCCAAGAAGCGTCTTTGGGGTGCTGACACGGCGGGCGTCGAAGGAGCCGCTGGAGATGCCCGTCCCGCAAATGTGAAGCAGGCACTGGGCGAATGGTGAGGAATCAACACTCGTGTGTACCTGTCTGAGCCAATGATGCTGGTCGCATGTCCAATTGTGTTGATGCATATTTTCTTGTCCAGCATAGACATCAGTCATGAATGGAGGATTGGGACACCCGGTGAAACTTGATTGCTGTGATTGCTCGCTGATTGCTGTGATTGCTCGCGGATCATTGTTTGAGGCACTAGCTTGCTATACTTGAAAACATCTTGACATGTTTCCTCCTCCTGAAGGGTGGAGGCCGACTCTTTGAGGCATTGCAGCGCCAAGTACACAAGTCTGCATCCAGCCCCTCGCTCCACTATAGCGGCAGCTTTCAGCTTGGATGGAGAGACCCTGGCATCAACACAGTGAGTGTTGCCTGCTCGTGCATGCGCAGATCACCAATTTGCAGGTTGTTATGTAAGACCCTATGTTTCTGGTTATGTACCAGAGCTGCGCTCCGACCTGTTTGCCCGCAGCTGGCAACATTGACAAGCCAGCATTTCGCCTTTTCCTGGAGGCTCATGCTCTGCCCTGCTGTTTGCAGTGGGGACCACACAGTGAAAATCATCAATTGTCAAACTGGCAAGTGCGTCAAAGTGTTCAGCGGACACAGACGCACGCCTTGGGTGGTGAGTACAGCATCCTGGGGCACAGTTAAATCACGGCTGTCACAGCCCTCTATCCAAACACTTCAACACACATCACACGTGTCACATCCTTGGGTTTGCTGTCTACATGGTAGTACAGATTATCATATACACCCTGTCGACAAGCGAAAACGGTCATGTCCATGCGAGGGCTGCGTTGTTCTTCAACCAGATCTTGCTCACCTTTTCTTGTCTCAGCACCATTACGGGCCCTCCACCAGTGTGGAGCACTGGTTTTGAGTGTCATGTTGCTTCCCTGATCTCACGTTGTGCTCCCACTCCGCCGTTTGTCTGAAAGACACAGTCCTCACCCACCCCCTCACGCGTCCCATTTCCAGGTCCGCTTTCACTCCCGCGTCCGCCACGTGATTGCCAGTGGTAGTCTGGATCACGAAGTCCGCCTCTGGAATGCCACGACCTCAGAATGCATCCAGAAGTTCGACTTCTGTAAGTACGCTTTCCCCGCCCTCTCCCTGCCCGTTGCTGCTCACTGACCCCGCCTGCTTGCAGGTGCGCTTTCACCCCTTCCAGCCAGAAATGCTGGTCAGCGGCAGCCTGGACCATCTGGTCAGGCTTTGGAATACACGAACTGGTGTCTGTCATATCTCTCATGACTTCTGTGAGTATATCCCTGCTGCTCCCTGTGGTGAAGTCATTTTTGAGCAAGCGGAAAGACTTTTGAGCAAGCACCTGTGCACATGGTGTAGGCCGACAGGATGTTTCTGAAGCTTTTACAAGTCTTCATGGCTTGAACAGACTCCTAACGTTCCTAAGACGAGATCTGCTTCGGGCTCTGCGATTTTCCTTAAATTATTCAGTTGCGGTATTTGGAGGATGCTGCGATTTGCTTTTTCTGCTATGCTGTTTCTTTCTATCCAAGGTTGCAGTGTTTTGTTGTGACCTTCCGTTCTTGGTTGGCCAGCTGGTTGGTGTAACCAGTATTCATAGGTTGCCAGCCAGGGTTTCAGGTCTCATTCAGTCTGTTTTGACCATTTTTCCCCTGCATGTTCTTCCATTAGATTACAAACTTGCAAGGTTTGCCCTTGTGTATGGAACTTGCAAGGATTGGTCAACCCAGGCAGCTGTGTTGGTCAAACCACTGAGCCTTCTGCCTTCCCTTCAGAACTTTTGTGACGTGCTGGCGTGTTCGTGTGCAGTGCGGCCCATTGCCTCCCTTGCTTTCCATGCCTCGGGCGACCTTCTGGCCGTAGCTTCGGGCCACAAGCTGTACATGTGGCAGTACAACACGGAGGGCGAGGCTGCCTCCCCCGCCATCGTCTTGCGTACCCGGCGCTCCCTGCGGGCCGTCCACTTCCACCCCCATGGGGCACCCTTGCTCCTCACTGCTGAAGTCAATGATCTTGACTCTAACGACTGCCCCCCCGCCACTGCCACTGCCCGCAGCTACAACAACCCCCCCCCTACCACCATGGCATACACGCCCGCCACTCTGTCTGCAATGGCAGCTGGCGCCCCTTCCCGCCCCCCTGTTTTCACCCCTCATGCTGGACCCAATGTCTTCTCAAACCCCGCTGCGAACCCTGGCCAAATAGGGCAGAACCCTGCGTGGCCCCCGACTGGCAGTAACGTGCCGCTCCCAGCACCTGCTGGTCCGGTACCTGGCATGCCTTGGAACGATTTTTGGAGCTTTGAGAGTCAACAGCAAAATCGGCAGGGGCAACAGCAAGGAGTTGGCGCAGGTTTCGGTTTCGGCAACCCGGCAAATCCCCTCCCCTTTGGCTTCAGAAGCCCTTCCCCCGGCCTGTTTGGTAACCTGCATTCCCACCATCCAGCCCAGTCCCATGAGCAGCCGCAAAGAGGGGGGCCGGCGGGACCGTCGGGCGCAGCTGGCTTCCTGCCAAGGCCCTGGGCAGCCACGAGTGGGCAGAGGGCTGTGAATAGCCCGCCCCTGGAGCGGAGTGGGGAGAGACCGTCAAGCCGGATGAGCGAAGCAGAAGGGCCCGCGCAGATGGACGTGTCTCCCCGACCAGCAGAGGGTGACCGGTGGTTGCAGGTATGGCGGGGCTGCTCTTGGTGCTGGGGGCACTGCCCATTCAGCAGCTGAGAGATGCTAATGACACTGCTCTATGAGTAGGAGAATTGGGTACGTTCCTAAATGACTTTCTGACCTTGAGCTGTGCATCGTGCTGCAACCTTCTGATTATAAGTCACTGTGAAAGAATGCTTGTGCAATCTGTTGCTAAGTCTGTCTTCGGTGCTGTCTCATTCTGCAGCGACCGGAGGCTGCGGTGGCGCCCCTCAGCACGGGCGGCGTTGCGCGTGCGCTGTCCTTCTCAGGGGCTGCCTCTGCTTCGCAAAGCACCGTACTCGCGCGGACTGACAGTGGGGGCCTGGAGCGCAACCCTTCTGACACCACCGAGAGCATGGCCATCGATCTGGCCAGTGTTGTGTCCCCACCTCCCCCGCTGAGCTATCTCAATGTTGCCCCGAGTTCTACCACCCGTGTTGGCCCTGCGCAGACCCACCCGGCCGGCTCGCATCCCGAGGCCAACGTGGCCCTGGGATACCCCTTCACGCAGCAGCTGCCCGCACTGGGCATCCCCCCCCTGCAGCAGATGGACCTCCCGTTCTGGGGCGGCTGGGCGCGCCTGGGCCAGGAGCCAGCAGCCGGCCTGCGGGGCCAGGCGCCGGCGCTGCCCGCAGCAGGGCCCAACCACATACAGCACGTGGCGCAGGGCGGGCAGCAGGCCCTGTCCGTGGCGTCAGTCGCCATGGCAGCGGCAATGGCGGCTGCACGGGCTGCGGCACAGGCAGGGGCCGGCATGATGGGGGCCGCAGCAGCCGGGATGGGCCATGCAAGCGGGATGGCGGGGGGGCACCTGAACCAGCTGCCAAGACCATTCCAGGTACAGGCGCAGAGCCGCTGACGTGCACTGTTTGAAGTTGGCTTGTTAGGTTTGACGACCATCGGTCACCCACATGTATCTTTGCATATTACACTGGAGTAGTATGCTTGTGAATCTGCTGCTGCATCCCTTCGCCATTCCTCAAGCTGCAGCTTCAGGTCAATTGCTGTCCGCGTGCCAGCCCACACCGGTGCTTAGCCATTCCTGTTCTCCGCACAGGACATGGGCCCTGCCGCCGAAGCCGCTGCGAGCGCCGCGCTGGCTGCTGCGGCCGCTGCGGAGCTGCCGTGTACAGTGAAGCTGCGGGTGTGGCCCCACGACATCAACAGGCCGACAGCGCTGCTCGACCCGGAAAAGTGCCGCTTGACCATTCCACACGCAGTGTTATGCAGGTAAGCTTCCTTCACAAGCTACCCCCCCTTTGGAAGGCACTTTGTATTGAGTCGGTTTGAGAGAAAAGCGCAACTGTCATGAAGAATTCACTTACACATACTTTTCATAAGTACTTGCATAAGATTCTCGTTTGCAATTCATATAAAGAAAGTTTGCTCCGCTTTCTTACCTCCTCATTCCCACGTCATGGTTGGAGGCAAGGTGGGGCACCATTGGGCTTCCTTCCCTCCTTCGCCCGGCATCTCGGTCACCCCGCGGGTCGCCCCTGTGCAGTGAGATGGGCGCCCACTTCTCTCCTTGCGGCCGCTTCCTGGCTGCGTGCGTGGCCTGCCGCTCGCCCCCCGACCAGGAGGACGCCTTCACGCAGACCCTGCGCGCGCTCAATGGGGGCGCTCTGCACTCGTTTGGCGGCCATCCGGCGCAGTTCCCCAGCCCGCCCCCCCTGCAGCCGGACTCCCCGCCGCAGCCGCTGCAGGCCAACTCGGTGGTGTACGAGCTGCGGCTCTACAGCCTGGAGGAGGGCACCTTCGGGGAGGTGCTCGCGTCCAGGACCGTCCGCGCAGCGCACTGCCTCACCTCCATACAGGTGAGACAGCCGCTGGCAACGAGCAGTTCTGGGCTCCAATCGTGTGCACTGACCTATCAAACAACGGAAGTCTGAAGTCAGCCCTGCAAGTATGCTTTTGCCAGCAGCCGGCGCACAACTTCGTTTGACACCGCTGTGCTTCTTCTCAGGAACAAATCAGGTAAGAAGCATGTGTTAATCGTGGTGTTTGTCAGCCGGCCTCTCTCGATCAGCATTCCGGCAGCCTGCTTGAACATTCCTGACATGTGGCATCTTGCGTGGTGGCCTACAGTTCTCGCCGACGTCGCAGCACATTTTGCTGGCGTACGGGCGGCGGCACAACACGCTGCTGCGCAGCCTGGTGACGGACGGCGCGGGCATCATCCCGGTGTACACCATCCTAGAGGTGTACCGCGTCGCGGACATGGGCCTCGTGCGCGTGCTGCCCAGCGCCGAGGACGAGATCAACGTCGCAGCATTCCACCCGCAAGTGGGGGGGGGGCTCGTCTACGGGACCAAGGTGCGCCAAGTGCAGCAGACATTGGGGGCCGCTGGCAGTTGGCATACACTGAAATTTGAAGGGTTCTCGAAGAGAGCAGACCTGGAGGCATCTCAAGAAACGCGGTGTTCAGCACGCCCTACGAAGCGCTTGCAGATTCGAGAGCACAACTGCCCTCAACCATGAGTTCTAGCATCCAGGGGTCTCCTTCCCTCGTTATTTTGAGGAGGCTCTGTTGCCAAGATTAGTAGTTTCTTTCTTTGTAAGCGGCCTCCTCTGTTGCCAAGACTAGTAGTTCCTCTCTTTGTAAGCGGCACAGTGTCTCACATGGCCTCACGTTCGTGTGCAGGAGGGGAAGTTACGGACAGTCACGCATGATCGGCGACCAAGACAAAGCAGTGCAAGGCGACAGCTAGAAGACGAGCTTCTCGAGGTATGTTCTTTTAAAAACCAATGGGCCACTTCTTCTACCGGTGTAAACTTCTCGCTTTTTGGAAGTTTCTTCTAAGTTTAGAGTGAAAGCCGACAGCAAAACTATCTAGTGCACTTGTGGCTGATTGGATAGCTCTTGGACGCGCAGGCCGAATCCAACGATGGCCCCTACAACCTAAGGAATTTCCACAACACTGAGGCAGGTCACATTCGACAGATGGAGGCGCGGTGACATGGCTCACTCATCGAAGCTAGGGTGGTACAAGCGGCTGGCTCGCATGGGGCGCCAGGTAGTGTTGGTGGGTGTAGGCTCGTTCAGGTTGCAGGCACCAGGTAGGATTCGGACGGGTTAGAAGAACAGGTCCAATTGATAGGTTAGCACATAGGACACAAACGGCGGCTAAGCATACTGCTACACATGATTGAGACTCGTTTAATCGATCATTGAAGATCATTTCAAAGGATCGAGTCACTGTCTATCTCGCATCCCTTTTCAGTGTAAACGTACGGTTTTGGTTAATCGCATCAGCTAAGGACATCTACCGATCAATTGGAACGTCAATGCAGAAATCCGAGAGTACTCTTGATGTGCATGAAGCCGCCGGCTCCTGGTATAGAAGATGCAATATTTGAAGTAACGCCTCAACGGATAGAGACCTTTGGCTGTTTTGGCGGTCCGTTCGACCGGCTCCTCCATATGTGCGCCCAGCGCGCAGCAGCTCTGAGAGTTGCTGATGAGAGTCAGGTTGGAGACGAGGCTTCTCGTCTGCTGCGCTATTACCGTCAGCGCATCTCAGTGAGTCTACAGCGCAGCCAGGCCAGAGCCGTTCATCGAACCGATCGGCTCGTGCGGTTCAGAGCACGCTAGGTGCGAGGCCTCTGGCGTTGTCTGGTTTCGTTAGTCGCGTTGATTTGTTCACGATTGCTGGAGCGAGGCATAGCAGTGAGGAGTGACATTTGAGGTGCTGTGGCACTCACATGCGACTTTGAGTTGGTTTAGCCAACAACCACTGTGCATATTGATATTGTTATTGCAATTGTTATTGTTATTGTTATAACGGATTGCCATTCATCAATCATTGTTGCATGATCAAATAGGATCGAGCGCGGGTCGCTTAAGCCTCGCGAGTTACCGTCGCTCTTTGTCCGGCCGCATGACGGCCGTTCAGTGCACATATGATCGACTGCATGTGACTAAGTCCGACATTGAGTTTATAGTAATTCTAATGATTATACGAACGGTAATTAATTGAAGCTAGCTGGCATATGTGCACATGCTGCATCAGTGCATGTGCACCTTTCATGAATCATGACAGCTATGTACTCGAATTAATTGGCGCATTTGCAGGGCCGCGGTTGCACCTGGTGCATGCAGCCGCGCCTCAGTGCCGCGCTGCATGCATGCGCTATAAATTATTCACAAATGCAGAACGTCCAAGTGCATGACAACGCCCGGCGACTGAGTGCCGCTAGCTAGTATATATGATTATGCGTTGCCAACATGCATTGTCGGACCGACTATGCACGCAGCTGCAACCGTATCCGCGGGCCGCCACCGCCGCGCAACAATAACACATGACCACCGCGAGGGCCGGTGCGCTTACTAAACGATCGACCGTTTGGATATTTTATATGCATGTGACTGAAGTAACGTATATGCACCATGTGGTGCCGGAAGCGTCATTGCAAACTTGCCGCGCAGGCCGCCGTGTCTCACCGGGCAGCTATTTACAACCAGCTGCATCTACGTAGCCGGTCCTTGCTGCAATCTTCAAGGACATCAACAAGCTCCATGGAAGTCCACAATGCTGCTGACGCACCTTTCCTTAGCATGTGCCTCTCTTGTACGACCGCTGCCGATGCCTTCGGATCAAGGTGACCATCGCATATCCACTCTCACATGCATGGCGGCTTGAATGAACGTCTGTCTGTGGTGCCAGCTCCACTGCTCCCCCGTCCACAACAAAAGGGCTTCGCTGGCATCCACGCTTTTTCGTTATCCGCTTGGCGCGGCTGTCATGAACACTCTTCCGCTCCTTCTTTTTGTCCTTCCTCGCGGTCTTCTCTCGACGTCCTTCAGCCGTTTGATCCCAGCCCGTCTGGCAAGCCCCCGCTCCATCCCCTCCACCACTTCCGTCACCGTCACACCCGGCCCCGAAGTGCTGTCGGCAAGCGTGGTAGGGCCGCTCTGTTGCCCCTCCGAATTTTTGTTGCTCCTTCCCAGCCTCTCCGAGCGCTTGTCCGTCTCGCTCGCTCGCCCCTGCCCTCCTCGGCGGGATCCCTCTGCCAGCGTGTCGTCCAGCCGATCCCGCTCCACGTCCCGCCACGGCCCCGGCACTTTGCGCCGCTCCACGCGCTCCCCCGTCAGCGCCTCCACGGCCGCCAGGAACTGCTCCTCGCGCAGCACGGCCCGCTGGTGAGGGCCCCCGATAAGCACCTCCTGCGCGTCCGCGCTCACCAGCGACACCGCCAGCCCGGCCTGGCCCGCCCGCCCGGTGCGACCCACGTGGTGCACGTAGTCCTCGGGGGTCAGCGGCAGGTCGAAGTTTATCTACGAGGGAAGGGGGGAATACTTCAACCTTTCAACTCAACGACGACGAGCACTGTGGCACCGTGTGAAGTGCTTCTCTCTGCGATGCCGGAAAGGTGGCGTACAAAATGGTCAAGCACGTAGTTTGTGGCATTCGGTCAAATCTGGTAGAACGTCGATTGCTGGCAGAATAAACGTCCGATAGGTGGGCTTGATCAGAACACTACAGAAGGTCAAGTCCAGATGCCGACTAACACATCGACAACCTCGCAGATAAATGGCAGAGGAAAGTGGATAGATGCAAGGCGGATGCTGTGCGTCGAGGCCCCAACAAGGCGGATGCTACTACGGAAGACGCCCGCTTGCAACGACCTGCCATGTATGCATGCCGGCTCGAGGTCATCCCCCCTCCCACGGCTCCTTGACAGCGTCCCGAGAAGCGGGTTTGCCCCTCAGGACGACAGGCCCCCCTTATTTTCGGGGCTGCTTGCTCGTCCGCGGTGCTTGCGCCTCACCACGGTGGGCAGGTCCGGGATGTCGATGCCGCGCCCCAGCACGGCCGTGGCCACCACGCACCGCACCGCGCGCGCCTTGAACGCCTCCACCACGCGCCACCGCTGCGTCCCGGTCAGGCCCGAGTGGACCGCCTCAGCGGGGACGCCCCGCTCGGCCAGCACAGCGGCCAGCCGCGCTGCGCGCTGCCGCGTGCGTGTGAACACCAGCACCTGACTGTCCTGCACCACCGAAGCAGGGGACAATAAACAAAACGGATTGAGACGGATTGCTTTGACACCCCCTCCTGCTGCCTGGGCCAGGTTGAGTGGAAGCACGCGACCAGTGGCTCATTCCGGCCACAGGCGATGAGGCAAGCAAATGCAAGGTCAGGTGGGCTTCATGTCGTTCAGTGAGAAATTTACGAAGGCGGGTGTACCCAGGTTCGCACGAAGTCATGGTTTGTCAAGAAACATGCCGGGCTGCACGCAACTGATGCTGAGGAGATGCAGTGAGGGGCACCACCAATCGGCGCCGCCCCTCTCCAGCCTGCCAGAGTACGCTGTGGGGCTCACTCTGAAGGAGCCCTTGCGCTTGAGGAGGTACTCGAGCAGCGCCACCTTCCTGCGGCTGTGCACCGTGTAGGCCACGTGCTTGACGGCGGCCGCCACGCGCAGGTCGGGGTTCAGGGCCACGCTGGCAGCGCGGGGAGCAAAGCGGCGCAGCAAAAAGGCCGCCTCGGGGGTCACGGTGGCGGACACTAGGAGGACCTGCGGGGGGGAGCAAGAAGAGGGGCCGCTGTCAAGGCCTGTAATGGCCGCGAGGCTCGAGGCCGCGCTTCCACACAGATCCATCCCCCATGTGGTGCCTTTCTTGTCAGAGCGGGGTCAAGGAGCATTAGTGATTGTGGGACCGAGGCCCGGGACGTTGTTGGAAGCGATGACGTGGCAACGTTTAGTTGCGAAACCCTGGTCTGTGGCATCATTCGACCAATCAATCGATCGCTAAGGGCGGGCTAAAGCCCACATCTCGCCACTTAAGCACCTTCCAACATGGTATTCGGCCTCAGTCCCCAGTACGACAACTCTACTTGACCCGCTTTGTCAGAAAAGGGTACACAAATTCCAGCAGCAACAGCTGAAGCCTCGTCGTCCGCTATGCCTAGATGCATGTCTAGTGATCATGTAAGGGGTACAGAAGGGCAGGGTCCGCTGGCTGACCTGCATGGGCGGCTGCTGCGCGTCCTTGGGCGGGCGCGGCAGAAAGGGGAAGAGTTGCTGCACGTCGCGCAGCAGGCCCATGCGCGCCACGCGGTCGCACTCGTCCACCACCCAGTGGCGCACGCCCGCCAAAGACAGCGCGCCCGCCGCGGAGGCAGGGCCTGCGGATGCCTGCGCAAAATATACGGACGAGTATGACTCGAGCTCCCGAGCAGAAGCATGACGTGCGTGGCCACAGCAAGGGGATCCTCCGTGGTCAATGTATGCGGCGATTGATCAGTAAAGTCAGAAGCACCGTAAGCCTTCCTCTTCCGGTGGAGGCTAGCCTTCTCCGGTTGGAAGTACTTTCGTATCCTATTTGTCAGGCCAAGCGACAGATGGATTTCATTTTTGTATCGAAGGCTGGAAAAGGTAGCTCAATTCATCCGTCAGCTCACGGCTTCCACAGGAGGCAGGCACCCTCGTATTTGTGACACAAACGGCTCTACTCATGTGATTTGAAACCTTGCCGGGACCCCTGCCGTAACCCAAGCGACTTCCACGCCCGTCCCAAAGACGGCCTACACATCCGACTGCCACCCAGTGTCCCACAAGCCAACCCACGTCCAGAGGCCAGGCCGAGGCCCCCTTTTTGCGCACCTGTTGGAGCAGGCGCAGCAGGCGCCCTGGCGTGGCCACCAGCACCTCCGCCTGCCGCTGCAGCAGCAGCTGCGCCTGGCGGGCGGGGGGCGTGGCGGAGGCCGCCGTCAGCAGGTCCACGCGCACGTGCGGCAGGCCGCGCGCGAGGGCCACAAAGTGGGCGTGCACCTGCACTGTACACAGCCACGCCTCAGCGCAAACCAACAAAACAATGGCAGCGAGCAGGGGGAACGGAAGGAGGGGCCGGGGGAGGGCACCTGGCAAGCATGACCAGGGGGGGCTGCAGCAAGACATGCTCAGGGTGACAAAGAGGCGATGCACGGTTGACAATAATCGTCCGCCCTTTGCTTGACTTATCAGGACTGAAGGAAAGGACCACTGACGTGACGATGGCAGACTCTCTGTCCCACCTTCAGACCCAGTAAGCCCTAGTGTGTCGTGGCTCCGCCGCAACTTGCGGCCCGCTGCCACTGCGTGTCCTCACCTGTGACGCCAGGTCGGCTGTAGGAGTGAGCACCAGACACAGCGGCCGCTGTAACCCCTCTGGCAGGGGGGAATGCTCATTCAGATCGCCGTCCTGGTTGCCCCCTCTTTCGCGCTCCAGTTGCTGGCGAAGGAGCTCCAGCAGGGGGAGGGCGTACGCCGCCGTTTTGCCGGTGCCAGTCTCTGCCGAGAGGAAGGCCTGCGAGGAACCGTGTTTTCAGCTGCGACTGGTCCGCTGTGTCAACCTGGCGAGCCCACTATCAGCAGATTTGTAGACAGCCCCCAGCAGGCAGCGCGGCACGAGGGGGCGGCATGAAGGAGCCCTTGCGACAAGTGAGGGGTGGCGTTACTGAGGCGGTGGCATGCATGCGAGCGACACGTGCGCCAGGCGGCCCGAAGTAGAAGCCTGCGTGCTCTGTGGGAGGGGGACTTTGTTCGCAAAGACGCAGCTGGCGGCAACACAGATCAGCATAGGACAGTCATGTCAGGGGCGGCCAGGGCCGGGAGGGGCTCACGCTCTGCCCTGTCAGCACCAGCGGTATGCCGCGCCGCTGCACCTCGGTGGGCTCCAGCAGGCCCACGCCCTCCGCGCCACGCACCACTGCCTCGCTCAAAGCAAACTGGCGGAAGCCTGGCTGCGGCAGTGCCCCCGGCTGAAATGCTCCAAGAGGAGCAGCCGCCGCAGCGGCAGGCGCTGGCACCCGCAGCGGGGTGGGAGGGGAAGCCAGCGCAGCAGCAGCCCCGAACGCACGGCTATCATGTATGCCACACAGCGGGGCCTCGACATGACGGCCAGTCCCTTCCTGGATTGATAAAAGGGTGCTCTGCAGACTGCCTGACATGCGGGCGAAGACATCCCGACGAGGGCCATTGAGCCAGAACTTGCGGAGACCCCCGTACATTGTGAAGTCTCATGTTCTGCATTAAACTTTGTCGTTGACGGCACCACTGCTTGCCACTACGCGGATATAGTGCAGATATCAACCCACAAGAAAGAGCGACCACCAATGATGACAAACAAGCCCTGCAAACTGCGAGTTGCAGTGCAACGCCGTCCTCCTGAAAATGAACACATTCAATGCCAATGCCAATGCCAACAGCCAATGCCAATGGTGGCAGGTGCCCCACCCTGCCACACCTGGCCAACCACCCTGGAACTCTGCTGTGATGGCAATGACAATGACAGTGACAATGATAATCACGGAGCTAGTTCAGGATAATATTAGAGGATGATATAAGAGGACCTACAGGAGATGCCGTCGAAACCCCCGAATTTCGGGATTTTGTTCGCTTAGGTAGCTTGGTATCTGCTCACGAGTGCTGCATTATTCACATACAATATCCACTATCGAATATGTGGAAAAATTGCAAATATGCTTGATAATCTGTTCTCCTGGAGACGGTAGCTGGCAGTGTGTTGCTAGATACTCACACTTCACGGCTGAGCAGCTGTCTTTTTATGGCGGGCACCAAACATCAGTCTAGATCCGTTGTAAGGTAGCCGTTTCTAAGCACTCCTGAGTCCTCACTCACTTCTTGGTGGCACGCCACAGCAGCTGAGCACCTAAGCCTGCTGGCTGCCTGGTCTCCAGATGGACGCCACGGCGGTGCGGGCACGCCTGCCCTGGGCCTGCAGTCCGCAGACCTGCCAAGGATCCCTGCACCCGCCCAACGGCAGCTGGCGATTAGGCCCAACGTCGCTGCTGCTCCTTGTGGGCTCCAATCGGCGGACCCCCATCTTGCGAGGAGGGCTGTCTCGCACAGGAGGACTCACGTGCACCCGAAGCTCGCTGCCTGGTGGTGCCGCTGAGCAGTCCAGGGTGAGAAAACAGAGGAGGAGGACGGCCTGCACCGCAACTGCTGATGAATCTTCGAGCGGCGGGCCTGAGGAGAGCACCGCTGATGGAGGCAGCCAGAGCAGCAGGCCAGGAGTGCACTTGTATGAAACGGAGGAGGGCAACCTGGTCCTGGTTGACAGCGAGTCTGCTACATTGAACGCGGCACCATCAGGCAGTGCGCCGGAAGCCAGTGAGCCGCCAGACGGGCAGCGGGGCCCGGTGGGAACGGCTGCAGCGGAGGCCCCGGGCGGCAGCCAGGAGTTCATCCTGCAGGTGCACATCCCGCGGCCCCCCTCGGCTCAGCAGCTGCAGCACACATTCGAGGCTGCGGCGCGCGCAGTGCGCCGTAATGCTGTGGCGGCCTGGCTGCTGAACCTGCCAGCGGCCGCGCGGCGACGGCGGCTGGAGCGGCTGGAGGCCGCGGCGGACGAGGACCCGCGCAACGCAGAGAAGGAGGCCTCGTACCTGCTGGAGCTCAACAGGAGCTCCCCCGCAGCGGTGATTGAGCGCTTTGAGAAGCGCGAGCACGCAGCGGACAGCGGCGCAGTGGTGGAGTACCTGCGCGCGCTGGTCAGCACGGACGGCATCGCGCGCTACCTGCCCAGCGACAAGGAGGGCAGGGGGGCCACACTGCCCGCGCTGGTGGGGGACACGCGCGCCGTGCTACCGGCCCTTTCTTAGGATGGACTTTTGCTTTTCGGGCTTGAAGCTTGCATTTCCCTTCGAAAGAGAGAGCGTCAGATAACAGGAGGTGTAGCATGATATCTGGAAGTGAGGAAGATTGTCCTGGATCACTTGCAAGCACACTCTCGTGCTCGCTCAACATATTGGCGCTGCAGAAGGCAAGATGTGTGTGATATTCGTCGTCAATGGGAACTTCCTTTCAGGATGTTGGACCGACCTTGCCTTGAGTGCAACAGCACCGCCTCCCTGCCCTGTGCAGCTGGAAGACTTGAGTGCGCGCGCCGCCGGCGATGCCCCCCCCCCCACGCCGGGCCTGTCGGAGCAGGTGCCCCTACACGTGGTGATCAAGGGGGACAAGAAGGTGGAGGCGGGCCCCACGCGGCTGCTGCGCGCGGTGGTGGGCCGGCTGCTGCTCTTCTCCCTGGTGGGCGTGGCGTGGGTGCTGGCCGCCGCCTGGATCCGCAAGAACGTCAGCCTCAGCGTGAGCCAGTCCGCAGCAGGGGGGGCGGCGACCGCGGGGAACTACGCGCCCAAAGAGTACAACAAAGAGAACCTACCGGAGAAGGTGATGCCCCACCCCCTCCGTCCAACAAGCAAGCAAAGAGTTGTTGGGTATCAGGCACAGGCTCGGATCCGCGTGGGGCACCATCGCAGACGTACTTCTGCACTTGAGGTTCGAACGAGGGAAGGAGCAGCAGCTCTGACCCCTGCAATTACTGACTCTGATTGGCATGCGGCCGATAATGTTGCAAGCACTCGCGTGCACTTCAGGGGACAGCAAGCGTGTAACAGCGTCGTCACAAGTGTACTGGGTCGGAAATGAGGAGCGCTCATGCCTGGATTCTGGTGCAGAGCGTGAAGACGTTTGCGGACGTGAAGGGGTGCGACGAGGCCAAGGCGGAGCTGGAGGAGATCGTGGAGTACCTGCGCAGCCCCGCCAAGTTCACGCGCCTGGGGGGCAAGCTGCCTAAGGGGGTCCTGCTCACAGGCCCCCCCGGGACGGGCAAGACGCTGCTGGCCAAGGCGATTGCGGGGGAGGCGGGGGTGCCCTTCTTCTACCGGGCAGGCTCGGAGTTCGAGGAGATGTAAGCAGGGACGCTGGGGCACGCCTGGTGTACACTGCTGTGTTGAGTGGGGTTACTGAGAGGTTGCATTGAGGCATTGAGCCTGCAAAGCAGCATGGGCACTGGCCTGCGATAGCGCTTTTGAAGGCCTGTTTCAAGGGGACAATCTGCGATCCTGTTGGACTGAAGCTACATATGGCAGACCTGCAGTTCCGAGGGACTTGTCCTCTGCGCATCAAATGGTTCAAATGTATTGGAGCAGCCAAAGTACGAAGTTTGTTGTCAACAAGGTGCGAAGTCGTTCAAAAAGCTCCCCGCATTTGGAAGTTCAGGGGACCTACTGACGGCTTGCCTGCTGTGCTCCAGGTTTGTGGGCGTGGGTGCTCGTCGCGTGCGCGCGCTGTTTGCGGCGGCCAAGAAGAAGGCGCCGTGCATCGTGTTCATTGACGAGATTGACGCGGTGGGCGGCAGCCGCAAGCAGTGGGAGAGCCACACGCGCAAGACGCTGAACCAGCTGCTCGTCGAGATGGACGGCTTCGAGTCCTCCGACGGCATCATCGTCCTCGCCGCCACCAACCTGCCCGAGACGCTCGACGCCGCGCTCACCCGGCCCGGCAGGTTCGACCGACACGTGAGTTTGCACCCTTGGAAAGCGCTGCCCCACTTTGGAAAGAGGGAGCCTGCAGGGGGCCTGTGCGATAATGTATCGACTTATGGCACATCTTCCGCTAAGTAGTACCAAGAAGCTATTGCTGACTGCACATCTTATGTTGCTCGATCCTCATAGTCAGCTTGCGCGGCCCTCTTCTTCTCGAGCCTCCCTGCGCCAGCAGCCCCGCGCCCGTGGCCCCACCCCTTGCTCGTGGCTGACGCTTGCGTACGGCTGCGGGGGTGCGCAGGTGGCGGTGCCCAACCCTGACATCAAGGGCCGCACCGACATCCTGGGCCTGTACCTGGCCGGCAAGCCGGTGGCCGCCGACGTGGACGTGGGCGTGCTGGCGCGTGGCACCGTGGGGTTCAGCGGCGCAGACCTGGCCAACCTCGTGAACGTGGCCGCCGTGAAGGCCGCGGTGGACGGCACGCCCGTCATCGGCGCGGAGCAGCTGGAGTACGCCAAGGACAAGATCATGATGGGCGCCGAGCGCAAGTCCGCCGTGCTCTCCGAGGAGTCCCGCAAGGTGAGCCGCACAGCACGCGCGCACGTGGACTTGCTGGGAATACGTGTGCAGGCTCTCGATGCGGCCACAGCGAGCGGCGGCTCAGACTGGAGGCGCCAGTCGCATCGCATCAAGGGGCACCAGGAGCCTGGATGTTGGGGCAGTCGCCCATCCTATTGTGGCACGGGAGGGGAGCGTGGGCGGCTTGAGCCTGACTCGCCCGGGTTGGCCAAGGCTGTGTGCGCCGTGGCCCGTGTGTCGCGCTCGCTCGTGCGGAGAGGGCCGCTGAGTCACTGGTCTTGTCGTCCTGGTTGCAGCTGACGGCCTACCACGAGAGTGGGCACGCGGTGGTGGCCATTCACACCTTGGGCGCCCAGCCGATCCACAAGGCGACCATCACGCCGCGCGGGAACGCGCTGGGCATGGTGACGCAGCTGCCGGACAAGGACGAGGACAGCGTCAGCATGCGCCAGATGCTCGCGCGCCTTGACGTCTGCATGGGCGGCCGCGTCGCAGAAGAGATGATCTTCGGAGCCGACCAGGTGCGCCGCGGCTGGCTGGCGTCAGCTCTGGACGTTACAACTTGTCCGATTGGTTGCCGAGCAAGGCGGGACTGAGGCCCCAAGCAGGGAAGGGACAGCGTGCAGCCCGCAGCCTGCTTATGTCCTCCCTCGTGGTTGGGACTCGACAGCGCCAGCGCACTGCGTGTCTTGCGCGGCTCCTTGGCTTCCTTGAAGCAGGAAAGCGAGCGGTGTGTCCCGGACAGCTGGTGAACCGTGGACTGAGTTGCCGGCGGCCGCCTTGAGGTGACCCGTGTCCTGCTTTGCGGTGTCAGGTGACGAGCGGTGCGCGCAGCGACTTGAAGCAGGCGACGAACCTGGCGCGGCACATGGTGACGGAGTGCGGCATGAGCGACGTGGTGGGGCCCATCTTCGTCGCGGACAGCCCGGGGGGCGACTTCCAAAAGAAGATCGACGGCGAGGTCATGCGCCTGCTCAAAGAGGCCTACGCGCGCGTCCGCAGCCTGCTCGCCAAGGTACCGCCGAGCAAGCGAGCCTGGCATCTCTGCAAAGGAACTCGAAGGCAGGGGTGGTGTGGGGAGTGCTTGAGTGAAAGCACCGTGATTTTCCTTGGCTTCAGCACGCGTCAGTCTGCGTAAATTGATTGACAGACTTGCATGTGCTGGGCCTGCCACGGTAAACGAACCGGGCATGCAAGTTTTTGCCGGAATCACGATGTCACAAAAGGTGCGGACATTGTCGTGTTGGCCGACGCTCGTGGATGATCGTGACCCTGGTTGCATCTTCTCTGACAGCACGAGAGCGACCTCCACAAGTTGGCGCAGGCGCTGCTGGACCGGGAAACGTTGACTTCGAAAGAGATCCAGGACCTCATGAATCCGGAGAAGCTGATCGAGGACGTGCACATACAGCAGGTGAAGCTGCCTTCGGCGGTGACTTGATTACTCCTTTTGTTGAGTAGCCGTCCCAAGAATTGCGAAATCTGATTCTGATTGACGGAGTCGCTCAGCGGTTGTGTTTCCCAACGTTTGAGTATCCTTGTATAGAACTTGTTGGAGATCGATTTTGCACACTGTGGCGGTCGCACACTAAATTGTGCATGCCAAACTGATAACAACGGTCTTTGGTTGTATTTAAATAAACGAACCATTGAACTTGCAGTACCCAACTTTCTCAGTTGTGTAGTTCCGCCCAGGCTTTTCAAAATCTGCATGAAACTCATGGCAACATTGCACTCGTCGGCACTCGTCGACAGCAAGTGCAACCAAACTGGAGGCTAGGCCAGCCGCAAACTAGCTTGACTACTAGCTATCGTACCTGTGTGCACATACGAAGAAGGCAGATTGCGACCCATATGCAAATCTGTGTGCATATGGATTGAGGCCGGGCGCGGTCTCTAGCTCACTTGTCACTAGCTTAGCTAGTAATCTGAGTCTCACTGTTGATCGATTCGTGCATCCTCATGCAATCCAATTATGCGATGCAAATGATGCATGTCACTTGTACCAATGGTGACGTACTCATTCTATTACGTGTGGTAACCTGAATCCCGGGGTCTGCACGGCTGCCAACAGCGCATGCAATAAATGAGTTAATTATAACCGGAGAACTTGACTTAACTACATTCAACATCACCATGTAGTACTTCATGCATGGACTTCGTTGATCGATGGAGTCTTTGAACTTAACATATGGCCATGGCATCACACCCGGCATGCATGATGAACGATTCGAGCTCTGAGTCTTCGATCACTCATATCATATATGGCCGGCCTATGTGCCAGAGCCAGACAAGCCTAGTTGCAGTCCTTTAATTGCAACAAAACGTACGATCGAGTTCCAAATACTAACGTACACAACTTTAGCGCGCATCGTTGCAGATACATATATATGCATGGTTGATAGCTGCACCACAATATACATCTCATGTGTAACGATTACGACTGGTT
>DF237914.1:0-20994 GCA_000708835.1 Klebsormidium nitens | reverse complement strand
CGAGGGGTCCGGTCAAGGAGAACCGGGTGTGCGCCACGGCAAAGAGGCCGGTAAGAGCGGAAAGCGTGGTGAAAAAGACGGTGAAGGTCGTGGAGGTCGAACTAGACGAATCGGACGACGAGAATAGGGGCGTCGAACAGGAGTGGGGAACTTTTATGGGGGCGGATGAGGTGCCGCGCACCAGTTCACAAAAGCTCCCAAAAGGGGCGGAGTTTGAAATGACGCGCGAGGGGGACGCGCACGCGCCCGCGACGGACCGCGGCCGCGTCGCGCGCACGATTTCAAAGAAAGGCCAAAGTGGGCCGATTGTGGAAACGATGCGCGAAATTGTGGGGGAGTCCAAGAAGATCGGAAAGGGCAAAGAGAGCCCAGTGACGTTTACATCAACTCAATTTGAAGTTGATGTTTCAAAGACATATAATAAATGGACAAACATCCAAACACATTGTATGTGATCTATGTGGACATGTCTCGTGAATGACATGGAATTATGATTCAAGTTTCCCGTATAAGATACAACCTTACATGAGAAGATCGTCTTGTCCGAGGAGGGACGAATTTGTTGCTTATCCCTTGAGTCTTCCCTGGTGTCAGGCCGCGTTGGCTGTCCGCTCTTCTTGGGATTCAAAAGCAGGCTTCGCATGAAAGAGGTTACAGGCCCGAACAAAGATTTTAGAAGGCAATGTCCTTGGTAAGTGTTGATTATGAACGAGCTTTCAACAAGTGAGCAAAGAATTTAAAAAGGGCTTCAGACTCGTGCTTTAGAACAACCTAAGACTCTGAAAGGACTATTGAACGAAGATGAAGGCTTGTGGTACTTGAATTTCAAAAAAGAATTCAAAAATGTCGAAATTCAGCGTTGTTGGAAGTAATATTAAATAAATCAAGTTCACACAACGTATATGGAGTCTTCTGAGTCAGGGCCTATCTCTAGATCTATAGTGGATCGTCACCTAGTAAGTTCGAAATTGTATCCTACAACGACGGCTCTTATCAAACCTACACAATATCAACTGTTACCACTATGTCATTCCGATAGCAACGCTGCAACCCGCGCGCATTTACCATGTAACCGTAATTACGAGTACAGTCGTATTGCCGTCGACATCGTGGTCCCAAAACTCTGGAGTCACCGAAAGATTCGGTTCCTACATGCCCGTACCTCAACAAAGACGTAGTGCTCAGAGAATAATTAAAGGATTTCATGACGCACTTTTTTAGCGGCCACTTGATAGGCCAGATTTGGAGTTTTTCAGTGTTCAATTTGTACTCTTAGAGACCACAGTTAAGAGCTAATGTTACTAACTGAACTGTTTGAAACGTAGTAAAGTGGGTGTTATTAACAATACTGATTGAAACGTCTGGTGCAACAATGTAGCAAGGGACGCTGCGCACCAGCAAATCAACGAGAACAAAATTTCCAGCCTCTTCCGCTTTTGACCTTTTGTTGGAAGTCACGTGGCTTTGTGTTTTCCATTACACAAGCTCTCCGTGATATATCTATTGGCATGATGCATAACTGGCGTGGCTTTTGTCAACAAAAAGATTTCAAGATGGATCAAAATATGTATTTATCCGTACAAAATGCTTTCTCTGAAACATAATAAAGTTTTTAGGCCCACCACGAACGGCTTAGAGACCCAATTCTAGACAAGTCTACAAGCAAAATGGCAGAGTGAGCTGGCTTGATTTCTAGATGCGCAGTTTGGTGATGGTGAAAATATAGTATATGCACGAGGGCACTCACATGCGAAACCTTGCAAGAACGCTTAAGGCACTAGCTTTGATGCTGGATGGACACGGGTTTTGGTATAGGTAAACGACACCATATCAAAAGGAAAGACGAATTTGAACGTAATTGCCATAAGTAAATATGCGGCTGTCAAAAAATCAAAGTTAATATTCCCAGCCAGAAGCATTAGCGTAATAATCTCAGGAGTGGCCAAGCGCTGAAGGATAAGCCACGGTTCAAGGATGTACCCGAGTGAAATCTAGTGACCATTCAGCTGAGTCACAATCCAAAATATCAATGGCCTTATGTACCCTTCGGAACACCGTAGAACGTACTTGGATCAAACCCCGCGGATGCTGATGCAATGGCATGCTGTGAGCAGTCGGTGAATATTGAATAAAATATAATATTCAAATGACCGTCCATGAAAGATTACGACCAGGGCTCAAATGACATGGAGAGCCGAGAGCCCGAAGGTCTGTAAGCTTGTAGGTACCGGGAATACCGATGTTGTAGCGAAAAAAAGTTACAACCGGTACAACCAAGCTCACATTCTATGTTGGAGACTTCGCTTATCGGACCTTGAGCTGGTCCGCAGATCAACTCAATTCGGCACCTCAGGCGCTTGGTGCAGACACACCTTCATAACTTGGCACCACAAACATATCTCCTCTCCGTCTCCTTGCAGAGGACCTACCCTCTCCTTGTTATGGGAAATGCCTCCCTTCCAGCAGAGGATCCCTCCACCTCTGACGCTGGTCTCACCTTACAAACTGAGCCCTTGAGGGATCTTACGGATTTGCTGCGGCAAAGATTCACAGACGGATCTCTTATTCCGAAGCTTTGCCAACCTTCTCGAAACTCCTTACGAATTCACTCGGCTGGCAGCGCGTCGATCTGTACTTTGGGGCTCCCAAAACACCCTTTTCGGACTCCCTTCCCACGCTGTTCGATATCGATTTCTTTCCTGGCTTTCTCGAACATGATTTCTTCATTGAGTGTTACATGCAGCCGCTTGCCCAACCGTCCGGACTTTTGTTCGTCAGGACGCTTTGACGGGGAGTCGTTCCATCCTACACGACACAATATAACCGTCTGACGCTCAAATGCCGAGCGATTCTCTGCCAGGTACAGGAAGGCAAACTTTTCCATCTTAGAGCACTTTCAGCTGCTACGGCGTTTGACGGCCTCCCCATTCTGTCCTCTATTCACAATCGCGCTCTAACTTAATGCATCATGGACTACGACCAGACACATTGCCCGACTCTCTTCTGACATTGTTGCTACAGATGCCGTCAAAAATTTACATCAATGACGGCGTTTCAACAATTCAACAGGTCTGTACGTGCCTGCAAAACAACCTAGAAAAACTCGATATAAATCATTGCTCCAGTACGTCTCACCTGTTTACAATGAGCCGTTGCTTCGAGTTCACTGGACAAAATCCGAGGGTACTTGGCGTGCTGTCAGTAATACGGAACATCCGCTTTACGAAAAGTGGGGATACCTTCAACAGCGCACTCACGCCAAGTCACATGCCTACGGCACAACACGCGTGGCCTTTTCATTTACTGCCTTTTGGATGCCCGGAATCACAAACGGTCGGGACAAGTACGCATTCTGCGCCTTTGCCATGATCGTCGATCGATTTCTTGGTCCTGTTCCACGCTATCCAGACACTAAACTCTACACTCTCTATCAACTCGACCGTGTAGACTCTAATTGACACTACACAATCGATAACATCAGATGGCTTTGCAAAGCCGACAACGTGGCCAACAAGCTTGCGTCGATCTCACGGGAGTCTGCCACGCAACCATCTCGATCAGCGAGAAGAGGGCATCTCGAAACTTCGAAAACGGTTGCCCGTCCATTAAAGCGACTCACACACGAGGTCGCCTCGCTCACCACAGAGCTACGAGTCTTAAGACAGAATCCTGCACGAACTTCTGCAGGAGGGATAGGATGGAATGGGAAAATAAAACCAAAAGACTTAAATAAATTCTTACATTTGCGCCACACCCTAGCACGTTTATGAGCCTGCCTCACTGACAGAATCTCTTATAATAATTAGAATGTAAGGCGACGGCTTGGCGCCAGTACCTCGGCCAATCTGGCGGTGCTGCGTGGCGGGTTCACATGCTTTTATACCGGCTTTAACTGGCGACGGGTGATCCGAGCCAGTCATTGAAACGAATCTTGCGCAGATGATGCAGATATCCGTCGGCACAGGGTTGCGCATGCAGCACGGACTGTCCTGCATCACAGGAATTGACTTCGAAAGACTACGTACAACTTTTGAATCATTGCTAACAACCTTCGACAGTGTCTGCGCAGTTCCTGCATCAGCAACAGGTCCTGCACAGATCCTCCACAGCTCGGCAACAGGAAAACCGACCTCGCCGATGGCGGCGCATTCAACAAGGCAGATGATTGGCATTAAGTGCAGACATAACAGCACAACATAGGCGCTCCTCCCATCACATAACTGAGGCGCTCTATAAGCATTCTGCTTAGATACTCCGCTGCAAGAAAGTTGTGACTGACGCCATTCTTCACTTGGGTGGTTACAGGTATTTTTTTCCGCTTCTTCTTTGCTGTTCCATGGCACCTGCTTTGCATCGGTCTTGCTTCGACTCGTTGTTGCACGCGCTCTGCCTGGCTTTCTGACATGAACAACCGCCGGGGCCCCCTCAAAATGAGTACACCCTTTCCCTTCCTTTCATGCATGCTTGCTTGAACATGCTTTGCCATGCTTCTGCTTGCACATCCTTTGAGTATCATGGCATGATGCTTGCAGAGTGACCTCAGATGCTTGGGGGGGGGCTTTGGTACGACTGGCCCGACAGTGATGTAGGAGCATAGCTACTTTGTGGCAGCATAACACTAAGTGCCCTTGAGGGCCAGAGACCCATTGAGCTTGTTCCAATCATCTGGTGGAGATAGCAGCACAGACAGCTTGCAGCAGTGCCGTATTGTACTTCTGCACTGGCTGATTACTTTGATTGTGCACTTGGGTTCATTATGCATTCATGCTCACAATTTCAACATACCAGTGTGGTGATCTCTTATGCACACTGTTCAATCTCCACAATCCTGTCAAAGTGCTACATGGCTCATGTTTTGAAAGTTATTGCTGAAGCTTCCGGTCATCATTGGATTCGCCTGGCAGTAGTTAGTTATGCCGGCTATATGCGGTTAGTAACATAGCTCGAGTTACCTTGCATTCGCAGCTAGCGCGCATATGGCAGTTCTGCCTTAACCCTCGGGTAATATCAGTCAGGATATCCCTATGAATGATTATGCATCATGCAGGTTGGTTCACAGAACGATAAGCTTGGTATCAATCATGATTTGAATCAGTTGATCATGCACGGGGTACTTACTTTGCTTGGCCCCCGCTTGGCCACGAGACAAAGTACACAATACGTACAAAGTACGAACCCAACATGACTCTACGATGAAGTCTCATCTTTGTGCATGTTGTGTACTTATCAAAGTGATCCAAAACTACAATGTGACTCAACTTGAAAGCCCAGTTATCCCCACTTCTTGCTCGTTCCAAACATCCGTGCCCATGTTCAAAAAGCCTAGATCGACGACTCCTGTTAACATGAAAGTCAGAATTGGTTTAAGGGTTTGCGACATTTGCATGTCGTGATATGTTAGAGGCCCTAGATATTGCAATTGGTTCCGCAATAAATCCATTTTTCATGACAGTCGGAGGAAGCATATGCGAAGCCGATCGGAAACTCTCAGACCAAGAACGGCAATTCCTGCGTTTCAAGCACATGGTACCTTCTCGAGTTGCTTCATCATAATTAATGACGAGAGAATGACGACAAAACCATATGGAGGAATGGACCACGGAGCGGTCAGCATAATGGTTCGATGCTACAACATGTCCGCATCCTTGTAAGACTTTTGCCACCCCGTCTAATACTAGGTGCTAGCTTTCTTTAGAGGCATGTAGAAGAGTTCTCGAGAGCTGGCTTGGTGATTTACACATGGTGATGAATCCAATTGAACGTAAAGGTGCATGTCACAAGAAAAGTGGTCTCGACTACAAGCATCACAACGGTCAAGCTTCCAAGCATCTTTAAAACGATGACATAATGCACCTCGATGCACACTTCCATGTCATTTCCACGTAGTTCATTTCTCTTTCCGTGTGCTAGACATCAAAACTTGGTTTTCTTTTTATTCTTTACATGCTTGAGCGTTAAGCGACCGTTGCCATGCCTACGACAAATCGAAGGAGCCCTGCCCCTCCTTGATAGCATACAACAGTCGGTCCTTCATTACAGCCTGCAAAACACGGACTCCGATAGTTAAAGCACCTCCAAACTTCACGGAAAAGTCTTGACTTTGGAGAATCCACGTCATGGGAAGTCAAAATGAGCGAGGGGAGAAGAACCACGCACTTGTGGTGACCCGGATCAGCCGCATCGCAGCAGCCCCACCATGGGCTCACCTTGCACGAGTAGGGCGGCAGCTTGAGGTAGTTGGCGCAGGTCATGACGCTCGGCAGGTCCCCGTCTGCCAGCGTAGTTCCCGGGGCCAGCGCAGAGCCGGGGGGGGTGGATCCCAGTGTCGCCGCGGGCGTGCCTCCACTCGGGTGCTGCACCGAGGCCAGCGTTAGACCCAGCACCGCCTAATATTCTAACATGGGCCCATCACGGTTGCCCTGTGGCAAGCACATGCCCGCAAGTTGCACTTAATCCAGAGCAGCGCTTTTGAGGGATTCGAGTGTGGCTTCAATACGCGCACCAGCGCTGATCCCTCACCTTGCGCACGATGGTGAGGCGCGGCGTGAGCGCGGACAGCCCCCCGGGCGGCAGGCGCGGTGCCCCCGTGACAAAGCGCAGGAAGCTGCGCTGCTCCTCGGGGGTGAACTCGCCCATGATGGCCAGCAGCTGCAGGCCGAGGCAGGCACGCGTCACTCACACACAGCCGCAGCAAGGGCGGACAGGGGCAAAGAAGGCGGCGGCGCTCGTCCGGCTGGTGGGAACAGCAATGCACGATTCTTCAGGACCACAACCGCAGGGGCACTTACGTGTTGAATGGGGGGGCTGCCCGCGGTGTAGCCATGGTCGAACTTGATGTGCTCCGCCAGGCTCTCCGGCTGCAGGCAGGCGCACCAGCGGGGCGGGGGTCAATACGAGGGCGCGGTCTGGCTTGTAACTCGACTGCCAAGGAAGGTGCGCAGAAAGAACTGGTGGCCTGCATGACAAGGGGCGGGTTTGCTGTGGCCTCACCGTCCACAGCTCGCGCTTGCCGCATAGCAGGGCCTCCAGCTCGTCCGGCGTGAAGAGGCGCAGCGAGGCGAGCGGGAACACCTGCACCCAGCACAGCACCCAGCGCGGGTCAGCCCCGCACACAGCAGCCGGCACACTCCCAGCTCTCCTGCGCTCAAGCAGGGCGGACATTTCGGAGGCGAAGCCGTCCGGGGGGAGACTTCAGGGAGGGCGGTGCGCGCGGGGTAGCGCAGCGGGCGGTGCGCACCTGGTTGAAGCCGGCGCGGAATGCGTCCACCTGGGGCGCAACCCCGTCGTCGAGCGTGGCGCGCAGCAGCAGGCGCACGTACTCCTCCAGGTTGCCCGCCGTCACGCCGCACTCTGCGCCGCCGGGCTTGAGCTCGTACTCGGGGTAGCCCGGCAGCGTGAAGTCCAGGCACAGCTCCTCCACCGACACCCCGCCCACCAGCAGCGCCGCCGCCCCCGGCGCGCCGCCCGCCGCCTCGAGGTGCTTCTTGCGGCGGATGAGCAGGTCGAGCTGCTCCAGCTGCTGTCCCAGCGGGGGGTCTACGCGCACCAGGTCGTGCAGGTCCAGCGCCTGCGCAGGCACGCCCACCACGCCACGCGCCTCAGCCAGGCACGCACATGCGCACATCGCACAACCAGCAGGCTAGTCGGCAGGCAGCACGGGTCACTACAATCACCTGCTCAAGAAGTGTGCGCTGGGCGTGTGGGATGGCGCACCTGTCCGAGAGCGAGCTTGTAGAAGGCGGGTGCGAGCGGCAGGTCGAGCATGCGGTTGTCCTGCAGCGCCTTGGCCATGGCGCGCCCCAGCAGGCGGAAGTGGTCCCCCACGCGCTGCCGCTCCGCTGCGGGGGCGGCCGGCGCAAGGGGCCGCGGGAACAGCCCGTGCGGGGCATGCACGAACGACGACTCCGTGCACACGGGGGGGGAGCCACCGGGCGCGGGGCTGACGGCGGCCTCTGGTAGAGCACCTGACAAAGTGGGCAGAGCCGGTGAGGCACAAGAGAGCGGCCTAGCGGAAAAGGGCATGCCTAAGAGCAAACACGGGCAGGTCAAAAACCTGTACAGTTGTCGAATCCTGGGTGTATGCCCCGGGGTGCTGGAGCAACAAGAGAGTGGGGAAACGTAGCGGCTGTCTGTCGTAGCTCACCTGGCGCAGCCGCGTCGTCCAGGTCCATGAGGTCGGCGTCAGTGTCGAGCGGCACGTCCGGCAGCTTGAGGTCGGGCAGGGCGGGCGCGTCGGCGCGCCAGAGGTGGAGGTGCTTCTTCTGGAGCTCGTGGGAGAGCAGGGTGTAGAACTCGAGCGTGGGCCCGAGGCCGGTGCCCACCTCCCCGAAGTACTCCACCTCCAGCACGGCCTTGTGCGCCGCGTACAGCTCAAACACCTTGGCCGCGCTCTCCAGGATGCGCTGCCGCGAGACGCGCACCTTCTGGCGCTGCAGCCGGCCCACGCGCACCTCGCGCCCGTCGCGGTCCACGGCCACCGGCGCGCCGTCCGAGCTCTGCTGCGCCTGCAGCCGCTGCAGCGCGCGCGAGAGCCCAAACGCAGTGGCGTGGAAGTACTGCCGGCGCGCCTCGAAGGGGAACAGGAACGGGCACGCCGCCGTCAGGTGGTGCACCCAGGGGGGCAGGCTGCCACTGCACAGCGCCAACGCGTCCTGCGCACAAGCAACAGGGCACACGCACGTCAGTGGGAGGACCGCGGCGATTGTCACCTGTGCAAGAGCTGCTGCGGCCACAAGGAGAGGACAGGCTGCAGCCGAGCGCTCAGCAGCAGGGGGGACTGACCTGCATTTGGCGCGTGAGCTTGGGGGTAATTTTGGTGCTCAGGAACTCCTCGACGCGCACGCTGCTGCGCGCTTGCTGCTCGCGGACGGCCTCCTGCAGCGTGGCGTGCCGGCCCTCCGCCACTGCGTCGGCTGCGGCCTCGGCGCGCATGCGCGGCACCAGCTGGCTCAGCGCCTCCAGCAGCCGCAGCAGCTCCAGGACCTCGCGCACCGCCCGCCGCGACGGTGCCACCTCCTCCGGCAGCCACGGGGCGCGCACCACGTCCAGCGGGCTGCCCGCCCCGACCTCCTCCACGGATGGCCCGGCCACAGCGTCGCTGGGGCTGGCATCCCCGACGGCGGCCGCGGTGGGCGGCTGCGGCGGCGCAGTGGCGTACGAGATGGTGTACACGGCGTCCCAGAGGCGGCGGCCGCTGGTGGGCAGCAGAACGTCGGCCTCGCGCGCGTCGTCCTCGTCGGCGTCCTCCTCGGCGGCCTGCGCCTGCGCCTGGATGGCCTGGAAGATGGTCATGTGCCGCTCCAGCACGCGCCGCCCCATGGAGAACTGCAGCCTGGCCACGCTGCCAGCCTCCGCCGCCCGCGTCCTCCCACCCGCCAGCGCAGCTGCAAAGCTGGCAGCCTCCTGGCCTGCACCGGCGGGGACTCGCTGCGAGGCAGGGTGGGGCGGGGGCAGGCCCGACGCCGCGTGGCGGGAGAGGGTCCCTGGTGCAGCAGGAGCGGCAGCGTCTGACGCGTCTCCGCCCAGCTGGACGTCATGCACGCTGTCGGGGATGGGGAGCGCCTCCTCGCCATACACCTGGGGAGAAGGACAGGCACGGGGTGGGCAACCAGACGCAGCGCTGCGAGCGCAGCAGAAGACGCAGGGGAGAGCTTCGAAGATGGTGCGCCACAGAGAGTCCGCAGCACTAAGAGTTGCGATGCCCGCCTCACCTCCTCGTCTTCCGACATGTCGTCGTCCTCCTCCATCATGGCCAGGCCCTCCTCGTACTCCATCCCGTGGAGATCGGCTTCCTCCTGCACAGCGGCAACACAGAGTCAGATGCGAAGCCGGGGGACACTCTCCTTAGGCCGCCCCGCCCCGCTTCGCCCCTGCCACCCCTCGTATGCCGGCAGCCCCACCGGCTCCGTCCTCTCTGCTCGCGGCCTGCTCACCTCGCTGTCCAGCTCGTGCTTGTGATGCTCCCCCCCTTCTTCCTCGCCCGCCAGGCCCCGCTCCTCCTGCCCCGCTCCAGCCTCGCTCGCCTCCGCTCGCCGCCGCGCGGCAGCCCGGGTCACCCGCGGTTCCACCGCTGTGCCTGGCGCTTGTGGCCCCTTCTTGCCGACTCCGTCTTTCCTACTTTGGGAGGCTGCTGCGGCCGATGCCTCCCTCTTTTGAGCCCGGGTCAGCGGCCGGCTTTCTCCCCCAGCACTGGTACCTGCCGTTCCTTCCCCTGCTCTTTCCCCAGCCCCAGGCCGTCCGTTGGCCGCAAACTGCGCGGCTGCGGCTGCCAGCGCCGCCTCCAGCTGGGCTTCTGCGGCGGTGGTGTTGCTGGTGCTGGCGCCGTTGGTGGTGGGCGGCACGTCGGTGCGGCCGCGCACGCGGTGCCACAGGAAGTCCTCCACGGCGGCCAGGGTGGCCAGCGGCTCGATCAGAACCACGTTGCTCGAGTAGTCGCGCAGCGCCGTCTCCCCCACTGCGCGGCTCAGGCGCAGCTTGAACGGCTGCGTGAGAGCACTGAGGCCCCCTGCGACGCCCCCGCTGCCGCGCGCCCCCAGAGCGCGCGCCCCAGAGGGGGCCTGGCTGAGCATCACCGGGAAGCGCTCCAGCGACGTGAGGGCCGCCTGCAGCTTGCGCACCAGCACCGTGAGGGGGGCGTCCTCCGCGGTGGCCTCCGTCGGCAGGAGCAGGTCGGTGATGCGCTGCAGGCGGGCCAGGACCTGCGCGGGCTCCTGCTGCGCGGCCGCCCCAGCCGCCTCCCGCTGCTTCCTGCCTGCCGCCTGCCCATGTGTGAGCAGCTTGAGCAGGGCGGGCGCCACCCCGCTGCCCACAAACTCGAAGGTGGACATGCCGTCTCCCTCCAGCAGCAGATCCAGCACCTCCTTCAGCGCGGCCACATCCGGGTCCGGGACCTCCCCCGCCCCGCCTCTCTCCTTGCCCCTCTTGCCCTTGTGCTTGCCCGACTTCTTATGGCCCTTCTCTCCCACTGGCTTCCCCCCTCCGCAAATCTGCGCGCACAGCTCCTTCAACTTCTTCAGCCGGGCTGCATCGTCATTCTCCGACTCCCCGCCCCCGAAGTAAGTCTCCTTGAGCCGGCGCGCTCGTGCTGCCGCCACCAGGCGCAGCCCGGCCCTGCCCGCGCTCGGCTGGGCCAGGGTGCGCACCACGCTGCTGGGCCCTGCGGCCTCCACTTCGCTGCGCCCCAAGGCCAGGCTGCCCTCTCTCCCACTGGCTCCCGATGCCGCTCCCTCACTCTCTTCCTCCTTCCGCCGCTGCTTGGCACTGGCCCGCTTCGGCCGGGCGGTCAGGCCGGTGCTCGGGCCAGCCGCAGCCTCCTCCGCCGTTGCGGGCCCTGCCGCGTCGAGCGCGGGGGCGAGGCTGGGCTCCGTGGCCACCAAGGCATCCAGAGCGTGCAGCACCCCTTCCTTGACAAACAGACGGCGGAACACGTCGGGCAGCTTCGCCATCAGGCCCTCCGCAATCTGCAGCGCTGTGTTGAGGACGGCCGCATCCTTGGACACCAGGACCCCCGCGAGGAACCTGCGCACGCGCACACGCCTTGCGTGAGTACTAGGAGAGGGACTGCAAGGTCCAGCTTCAATCTAGAAAACGAGACCCCTCCCAGCAACCTGCAACTTTCGGAGCTCGGGCGGCCGCTCCTGATCCTTACCCTGCGATGTTGGAGTCCTTGAGGACGACTTGCAGGGTGTCGGGGCGCACAAAGTGCAGGTACTTGTTGATGGCGGTCAGGCACTTGCTGCGCACGGCAGGGTTCACGCTGGCGGCGTACACCTGGAGCAGCACGGGGAACAGGTCGCGCCCGTACTGCTCCACCAGGCCGGGGTGCGCCGCCAGCCACCGCTCTCGCGCGCTGCCCGCCTCGCCGCCAGGCTCCTCCTTCACCGCGCTGAGAGATGCGCCCCCCTCCTGGGCAGCCTTGCGGCGGGCCGCCCGGTTGCCTGCCTCCGGGGCCGGGCCAGCAGGCAGCGCCACCCCCGGGTCCACCACAGGCGGCAGCAGCTCGCTCACCAGGGACATCAGCTCATACAGCTGCAGGCCAGGTAGGAGGGGAACCTCAGACGAAAAAGCAGGGAGGGAGATGGATGGAACGAACAAACAACCGCAGGCGTGTCGGCCATGACCCCTCGCAGGCATCCAATCCTCAAGCGACAGCGCTGTAGGGCACTCACCTGTTCCGGTGAGCGGGTGAGGGCGGCCGGCCCTACTCCTGCGGCAGGCCCTGCGGCGGCCCCTGCCAGCGCGTCGCGCAGGATGGTGATGATGCCCTGCTCCAGCAGCGCTTCCACCACCGCGGGGGAGCCAGCAGCACACGTGGCCAGCAGCCGCACCAGGCCCTGTGCACAGAAAGGTCAGGGTCAGCGCAGGGAAGGGAATAAGAGTGGACAAGCGGGCACTGCACGACCATCACCAATGAGTTGGGGGCAGCACATGCGACTGCCGACACGCAAGGCTGGTGTGCAGCTGATGTAGGCGGGCCTCACGGTGTATGTGGCAACGCTGAGAGCCGCTTGAGGCCCTGCCCCGCTGGCGGGCGCCGCAATGAGGCGCGCTGCCTGTGCAATGAGGCCGTGCGAGCAGAGGAGGTCGAGCTTCTGGCTGGAGGGGGCCCAGTTCTCCGCAATGCGCGAGAGGCACACGCACGCGTGCTCGACCACCTGGCAGGAGCAGGCACGCACGGGGCAGGGTGAGGCGCGCAGCACACCAGGCTGGGACTGGAGCAACAAGGGGCAACAGCCAACAACAAACAGGCGTTCCCAACCAAAGGTGTTCCACAGAAGAAAGCGCTGCAACACTAGAGCATCAGTAGTCAACAAAAACAGCCTCCCTGGAGACAAACCCTGCTTTCCTGCTTTCCCTCACCTTCTCATCTTGATATTGGAGTAGATTGGTGAGGATGGGAACTGCGTCTTTGATCAGCTCTACAGAGTCCGAGGGAAGCTGGCGGCATATGTTGGCCGCTGTCGACAATGCTACACGCTGCAATCAACACATCCGGGTGTGAGCTTATCTGTGCTTCTCATTGGGATCAACCAAAACACAGGAACATGCAATGTTTGCACATGCTTTGAACCCACAAACTGTATCAGCATGACGGTAGGCCTTCTTGGAGAGTCGCGGTCCATCTCACTTGCACTCCCGTTGAGAAGAAGTCGAGGTAGGAGAGGACTGCCAGCAGGCCCCCAGCGCGCAAGACAGCAGCAGGATGCTCGAATGAGATCTTCTCCAGCGCTTGAAGGCTCTGCGAGGACGCAAGGGTTTAGAAGCGAGCTTGCAAGGCAAACAACGTAAGAGGACACTTCTTGAAAGTGGTTTCTTCACCGTCAACAACACGCGCATTACAAGCCATGCACGGAGTGAGCTGTCTTGCAGCTAGTTGTCTTCTCACAGAGTTTGTTCAGCGCAAACCCTTACTTGCTCCGCAAGGTCGATGTACTCTATTGTCAGGAGGCGCGCACAGAATGCTGGCACCGCTCCATAGTGCACAATCGTCTGGCACGCGTTGGGGAGCACGTCCGTGAGGTGCGTCAGGGCGCGCGCGGCCAGCAGCATGATGTCCGAGTTGTACTCGCAGTTGAGCAGGTTGACCAGCACCGGCACGAAGGCGTCCACGCTGAAGCTGCTCAGGCTGTCTTCCGTCCCAATGGATAGCAGCTCGCACAGCGACGACAGTGCCTCCAGCTGCCGCCCTTCCTCTCCGTCGGCGCGCAGCCCCACAAGAATGGTCTTCAGCCGGCCGCTGCTCAGGGCTGGCGAGCCCGACAGCATGAGGTCGTCCAGGCCGGCCCCCAGCTTCCGCAGCAGGCCCTGGAGGGCGCTGCTCGCAGACCCAGGGGGCACCGCAGCACTGCCAGCGGCACCGCCACTATCGTCGGCAAAGCCTTCTGGAGCTGGTGCCGCCGCCCGACGCGCCGCTCTGTCCATGTCACGCTGCGGTCCTGTATCCCCTTCCTTCTCCTTCCCCTTTTCCCGCTTCCTGTCGACCACTCTTGTCTTTGTTTTGTCTTCGATGTGCCCACTCCCGTCTGAGGTGTTCTCCATAACGAGCTTGCCCTTCCCCTTCAGTTCCGCCGCCTGCTTCCTTGTTGCAGCACGCGTACTGCCCGCTGCTCCCGGTGGCACCTGAGCCGCAACTGACACCCTGCCCCCTGGTGCTGCTAAAGATGCGGAGGCACTGCTCACACACTGCCTTTTACTGGCAGGCAGCAGCGGGAGGGTCAGCCCAGAGCGTAAGCGCGAGGCCTTGCTACGAGTCACAGGCCCTTCTGAACACGCTCCTCCCTCTGAGCGGCCCCGCTTCCGAGTGGCCATATACAACTGAGACTGCCGTAAGACTTGCTGGACATCAGCTCAGATTGGTATGCTCACCTCTGTCAGGACCAAACCTAGGCTAGAGGTCTGCATATGCTGCACGAATCACGATGCTCGATGCGAAACCAGCATGCGGAGGCCCTTTGCTGCTTCACCAAGCGACAGAATGCTCAATGAGCGGTGCGGCCATGCTGCTCAAGGCTTGAGTTTCAAGTCTGGAGCGAACAGCATTGCCTCTGCAGAGGACGATTCACCGGCCGCACAGGGCAGCACAGCACAGGCTTGGGACGTCCAAACCGTAACGCCGAATGTAGGTACCCTTTCCAAATTTGCGGTACGGTACCGTTCCTACCGTAGGCAGGTCTCGACTGGGCTCCTGGCACCCAGAGTCGCGACTCGCACTCGACTCTGTCGACCCATCGGTACGTACGCGGTACATTGGTTTGTACACGGTACCGGTACACCCATTGCGGACATTACACAGAGTCTGCAATGTGTCCGGATTTTGGGCACGCTTGAGCCTGTTGTACACAGCTTGATCCGCTGCCATGCAAGCCGTGCTGCCAAGTAGCGGAGGCCCGTCGCCGTCGGCGTCAGGGTCCTCAAGAGTCATGTCACACGCTTTAGCCTAGTATAGGCTATACGGTACCCTCATGGGGCGTCTTCTCCATGTCCAACTTTTACCCATCTGGTGCTCGAAAATCAGCTGATGGCGGCGCACAGAGTCTGTGAAAGGGGCTGGTGAGTTGCTGATTCTCGTCTTATGTAAGCTTAGGTACCCTCTATAGCTTCTAGAGTTGTCAAAAGAGTTGCTCGACTGCTCGAGGAAGAACGTCTGTGCACGATGGTTACCTTCATCCCTTCCTGTAAGAGTTTCTTTTCAAGTCACATTCTGACGCTTGGGATTGAGGCTTAGCGGTTTGAACATTTCAATCAACGCTTTGCTAGGGCTATCAGATGGTACAAGTAGAAAACAATAGCGAAAAGAAGAGCAGCAAGAACATAGTAGGCTGTGATGAATAGGTTTTGGGGAGGGCGGTGCCAGACCTAGGGTTCTGCCTGTTCCACTTGCTATATATTGTGGAGCATGGCGGTCTGGGTACCTCTCTGTCCTCCAGTCTTCCTGGAACTGTCGATACCAAGGAGCTTGCGACCCTATACTCCTTGCTATCTTTTACCACGGGGCTTCAAGCTCGTCAGCTATGGTCTCGGCTACACTATTGGCCTTTGCATAGCCCCTGCAGCCATGACAGCCGCAGCGTTGGCAGGATTCATGGCAGGTAAGGTCCTCAAAAACGAGCTCTTGAAGGGTTTAGAGAAGGCTTGCAAACTTGCGGTGCATTACGGCTCTTGTTATGACGTGAGCTGTTGGGGGAAGAACTACTTTGGCAGGTGATAAGAGTACATCTCTTATTACAGAATTGGGGGAAAAGGCAAAATGAGAAGCATGGTGGACATTCTGAAGCATGCAGCTTCGACCTGTGTTGAGTATGCATGTCTGTTGCAGGAATCTGGTTGGTTCAAGCTGACACTTCGAGTCGGTTTGCATTCAGCTGTGGGTGCTTCAGACAGCCTGGAAAGCAGCAGCTTGTTGTTTGTTGGCAAGGAAAAGTTCTTGTCTTTATGCCAGTGATACATGGATACCAGAATCAGTTTGTCTTTTGGCGCAGCCAACATGCTCCCTGAAGAGGACGGGGCCCCAGATGCTCTGTATGCTGCACTGTATGGAGCACTTGGGGCAGGCTTCCTGGCGCTGGGCCCTATGCCCCGCTGCATAGGCGACAAGACAATTCTTTTTGGGTTGCGCATGTGCGCTGCGGCCAGGCAGGCCTTGGGCTTGCCAGATGTAACAAGCATCAGAAAGGGGAGCAGGCTAGTAGAGCCGGGCAAAGGGAAGGGGGAAAAAGCAGTGAGGCGGAAGCGCAGGGGAGAGTATGATCCAGAATATGACACACATTGGGTGACTCTGGCTCCTGAGCTGGACAAGGAGAAGCTGCCGTTCGACCCGTTCTTTGAGTCCATCCGAGCTCCCAGGTATGTTGACTTCAAGAAACAAGGAGTTGACCTCAAAGGGGAGGACTTGCCAGAAGGCATAGAAGACTTCACTTCAGACAGTTGGGACCAGGACGAGGTTGGCTGTTGGTTCTGCAAAGTGGGACTTAGGTGAGGGCGAAAGTCTGAGTAGGAAAAAGGCGCCAATTTTAGTCATAGGGGATGTACAATGTCGTCCTTCAAGTGGAGCAGTCTTGGAGGCTGAGGAGGTTGAGGTTCAGAAAGGTATGATGATGCAGGTCTGGTCACTGAATGCAACTTTATTGCAATCTTCTGTAGAAGTGAAGCATGTATAATGACATTATTGGTGGAGAGGGCGATTGGGAGGAGTCTGATCGTTTCAATTAGGTTTAGAACAGGCTGGTCGTATGCAGCACATGTGTAGCGCAGCTAAAAGGGACAGTATGTTGAAGAGATTCATTGAGAATGTAGCTCATTCTTTCCAGGATGTTGAACGGTGTAGAAGTTGGTTGGAGTATGTAGGGCATGAGACCTTTTAGTGCTGTTTTGTGGTTCAGCATATAGTGAGCCCTTTCTCTTTTGCGCTGTACCATAAAAGGACTCTTCGAAGTGACACCACCGTGTCTCACCAATTGATCGGCTGCTGGTCACCAATGGAGCCGAATCCAATTTGGGAGTTATGGATTCAAATCTGCAATATACCAGGTTGCTCAACTTGTTGCTTGCTATCTGCTTGCGCTAGGTGTGAGATGTAGAAAGAGAGCTCAATATATTCCATCCCTTGAGCCCGGCTATAGGTCGAGAGCTCCATATGAGATGATGAAGTGTAGGGATCGAAGCACTACCCAGTCTTCGCTGTGAGTTGGGCTCACTGGCAGGACGGTCATGGACGAAAGCGGCGATTTATGTCTAAGGGGTCCCGCAACTCGTTTTATATTGAATGCTTGGACCCTTCAAGTTGGATGGACAATGGGTTGTTAGTTTCTTTGCTGTAGCCAAACAGGCCATGGTCTTTTCTGGGCAGGTTCATTGTCATGGTTACTAAATTCGTGGCCTGTATTGCTTCCGACCGGCAAAGTCGATAAGATACACTGCCGGGTAAACACACAGTGAAGAAGGTAGCGGTGCGCGGTACCTAGGTAGCAGCTTTGCAATATTGAGTACATGCAAAGCACATCTCATTGTGCGCAAATCTCAAATTGCAAGACAAAGACATTTTGCACGAGGCTCGATGGAGCTCATGAGCTTCAAGCCTTAGTTTGATGTGCGGTTGAAGGAATGATGTTTGAGTTGCATTTCTAAGGATCGGACTTGTTGATTGGCAGTTTGCTCATGCGTTTGAAGTGCCCTTTGTCCCAATTGATGCGCATCATTGTGCTCACCAAACAATTGTTGACCATATAACCCTTCGTGTTGAGAGGTGTGGATACCTCTAGAGTGTAAGAGTGCTACGATTGGCCTGCTATTTTGAATGGCCAGGACTTTGTTTGTTAAGTGGGCGTCGGGGTTTGGCGGACTGCTTCACCGGCGTAATTCTTTTGACCAATCAAAACCGAGGACGGCACTTGCCGTCTTGTATCCGGCGATCCGAGGCGTCCGATCGCCATTGCAAGCGCGCTCGCTAAGCCCTTGAAGTATTAATAACGGTGACGAGTTATGGTACTTTCGAAGAGTACCGTGACCGGCACGACGTGCACACATGGATATGGGGGGCCAAATCTGAAAGATCAGCCTGATGATACTGAGGATGTGCGAAGTAATCCATATTTAATATGGCCATTGGTCGATATCTCGATACAGTGATGCCCAAAGATATGACAATGCATGCTAAAAATTCCCGAAAGCATGCCATTGGTGGTGGGTTATTCATGGATAGAAGCCGGTGTCTCGTTCCTTTATCTAAGCCGCATACTATATGTAAACAAATAGCTGAGTATCTTGACCTGACTCTATTCAATGATCAGCTGCAGAGTCAACACAATACCGTCCCGGTCTCACCGGCAGACTTTGCCCGATGCCTCAGTGTGGCTCATGGCGTTGATAAACCATAAGTTACCATCAAGGTATATTAACGCATGTCACGTATGCAACAATAATAATAACAATACTACAATAACAATGACATTGAAACAGTAACAATAACAATGACAATGTAAATGACAATGTGACAATGACAATGACAATGACAATGACAATGACAATGACATTGACAAAATCTAAACAAGGTGAACAATAATCGCTGGCGAAGCCATCGGAACGCTATCAGGTAGTTTTGCTTGGTACGACTGCCAGGCCCGGCATTGTAAAGGAACATAGCTATTTTGTGGCAGCATAACCATCACGAAACGGCAACCAATATAGGTTCATATAGAAACGGTACAAATCATGCACAGGGACACGGGCCGTATAGGAATTGTATGGATTTCATATGGAACTACGTAGACCTGAACGTTCCTTATACAAACGGTAAGGTTCCATACAGGTTTGAGACCGTGTGGTTTTTGTATAGGAAGTGCATAGTATCCGTGTAAAGTTGTTGAGGAATGCCTTTCAAGATTGCCATTTGTTGTCAATATGATCGACTGAGAGTATGACCTCGGTCGACAATGATGGTAAGGTATTACTCACCGTCATCCATGCCTACTTTCAAAGGTACAATTTGGGAGGTGACGGTGCATGGATGCGAAGCTGAGTGGTGCGCGTGCGTCATGTATCAGATATATTTTGACGGCTATGCAAGCTAGGCGCAATCTCAATCGAAGAAGTAACGACAGTGCACATATTTGACCGCGCAAGCATACACTAGTACATCATGGCAATAACATCATGGCAATGATGTGGACCTCGTAGTTCCAATGATCCGACCATGCACATCACTTGTAACTTAGCGACCGTTTACCGTCTTGTTGTGCGCGCCCGGGGCCGGCATGCATGCCACGATGTAGATTTGAAAGCAGTGGACTGCAACATATGCCAGAGCACGTCTTGCGCAGCTGGCATCGAGCATGCCATATATGCATTGCGACTTGAATGCCCTACCAAGAATTTTCTCAAAGGGCATATTCTTCCAGATCGAAACCAACTCACGAGAATCACAGCTTCAAATCAACCCAGTCTCTGATCTCAGCGCATCGAGTCCTCGCAATCAACAAGCAACTGATCGCTACACGGTTGCTCGGCTAATTGACACCTCAGAGCTTGTTTCCTATATACCTTTTTTCTACAGTCCATTTGAACCTGTTTAAATAGAAGCCCCCCTCGCGATTCCAGTCCTTTACCAAGTAGACTATTCTTAAGATGCTCTTCAACTCAACAACGTCATACCACCTGTTGACTTGCTGGCCTCTATGTACGTATTTCGCCCAACTCAGCCGCTTGCATGTAGTGGCGTCCGGCACCCTGTGCTCCTCCAGATATCTCACAAAAGCCAGATTGCGTGTGCGACCCCGCTGGTCTACGAGCGAAAAGAATAACCTAACACTGGCGTACCATTCGCTGCCATCTGCAGCAAGGATGGCGACGTTGCTGTAGTACGGTTTGCCGTGAAACCTCGGGTCGGTGCGCGCAATGGAGACGTGCTCTTGATAACGGCGCCCTCTCCCAGGCGCGATGGCAGCGTGCTTCGCCACCCGGATCTGCAGATCGGCCCGTCAAAATGGTTCAAAACAGTACCTTCGAAAAAAGGGAAAGATGGCCACAGCCCTTGGACGAGTGGGATTCATTGATTCACGGATCAGCCCTCTTGGGCGTGGTTACATTGAGGCTTGGCTACGCCAATCAAGACCTGACCGACTACGAGTACTGAACCAGATTTTGACATCAGGAACGGCGGACCAGATGCCTGCACGTCATTGGAAGAGCTCCTGCCGCAACCTCGAGAGCCATCTTTTTCAGCCTTGCTTGCGACGGGCAGGGAGCATGTAGATACCTTGCGATTGACGATGAACAAGCCGCGGAAGATAAAGCTCATTTTACCAGTGGAGGGCTTCAAATAACAATCGACTTCCACCGAAGCCGGGACCCGGCTTTCCAAGATTCACCGGTGCAAACAGGATAATCGTACTGCGGCTGCCATGTCACACCTGTCGCAAGTACCGAGATGTACTTGGACATAAATAACAATCGACCTCCACCGAAGCCAGGACCCGGCTTTCCAAGATTCACCGGTGCAAACAGGATAATCGTACTGCGGCTGCCATGTCACACCTGTCGCAAGTACCGAGATGTACTTGGACACTGCCGCCGCATTGCTCACAACGTCAGGCACACAAACGGTAAAATGAAATTGACAAGGGGGAAAGCTAGTCTCAGACTGACCTCCGAATTATGGCAGTCCGGAAGGTTCTCCAGTAAGGCCGCGTCTCCCCGCACACCCTGCAGGCCCCCGCCAAGGAAGACGCGCGTGCATCGCTCAAGATGTTGCAGGTCGTCGTACTGGTGGGCAATCCGTTCGATGATCGCCTTGCCTGCGCGAGACTCCAGAGCTGGGATGTAACGGCACGATTGCGCACCGACTCCCGGCTGCGCGCCGAACTCGCGGCCGCGCATCGTCCGTTATTTTACGCTGTCGACTTATTGAATCACTACACGCCACGTGTCCAGGTTACTGCTTCACCGAGTGACCGTTCGATAAAGACCCACGTGCACCGCGCGCCTGGGAACCGTCCGATAAGC